>VSMD01046156.1:0-17607 GCA_008750895.1 Mirza zaza
TTATGCACCCTACACAGGAGCACCCTAATATATAAAGCAAACCCTATTTGATCTAAATAACATGATAAACAGTAATGCCATAGTAGCTGAGGATTTCAATACTCCAATACTCCACTGACTGAACTGGACAGATCCTCCAAGCATAAAATAAGCAAAAAAGCAATGGACTTAAACAGAGCTCTAGAACAAATGGGTCTAACAGACATATACAGAACATTCCACCCAAATAAAGCTGAACATACATTCTTCCCATCAGTGAATGGAACTTTCTCTAAAATCAATTACATCCTAGGCCACAACTCACATGTCACGAAATTTTAAAAGATAGAAATTATACCATGCATCTTCTCAGACCATAGTGGTATAAAATTAGAGATCAATTCCAACAGAAACACTCACCACAAAGTCATGGAAATTAAACAATCTATTGCTGAATGACTATTGGGTCAAGGAAGAAATCCATATGGCAATCAAAAGATTCTTCAAACTATATGATAATGGAGACACAAGTTATCAAAATTCTGTGGGGTACAGCAAAAGCATTCCTGAGAGGAAAACTAATAGCATTAAATGCTCACATCTAAAAGACAGAAAATTCACAAATCAACAAAGTAATAACCTGTCTCAAGGAACTGAAAAAGGAAGAGCAAATCAATCCTAAACCTAACAGAAGAAAAGAAATAAGTAAGATCAGAGCAGAACTAAATGAAATTGAGAACAAAAGAACTATACAGAAGATTAATAAAACCAAAAGTTGGTTTTTCAAAAAGATAAACAAAATTGACAACCCTCTTGCTAGATTGGCAAAAACTAGAAAGGAAAGGATGTTAATTAGTTCAATTAGAAATGAAAAAGGAGAGGTCACTACAGACATCATGGAAATACAAAACATTATCTTTGAATACTATAAAAATCTATAGGCCCCAGAACTACAAAATGTGGAGGAAATAGACAAATTCTTAGAAACACACAACCTCCTTAGACTCAATCAGGAATAAATAGAATTCCTGAACAGACCAATATCAAGCACAGAAATTCAAGCACCAATTAAAAATCTTCCAACAACAACAAAAACCAATCCCAGACGAGATGGGTTCTCACCTGAATTTTATCAAACTTCCAAAGAAGAACTCATACCTATACTGCATAAATTATTCCACAAGATTGGGAAGGATGGTATCCTCCCCAACTTATTCTACAAAGCCAATATTACCTTGATACCAAAGCCAGGAAAGGACACAACAAAAAAGAAAACTACAGAACAATATCCCTCTTGAATATAGATGCAAAAATCCACAACAAAATCTTAGCAAACCAAATCCAAGAGCACATCAAAAAAATAATTCATCATGACCATCTGGGCTTTATCCCAGAGACACAAGGCTGGTTCAACATAGGCAAATCTATAAATGTAATTTACCACATAAATAAAAGCAAGAACAAAGACCATGTGATTCTCTCAATAGATGCATAAAAAGCATTTGACAAAATGCAGCACAGTTTCATGATAAAAATTCTTAACAAAATAGACATACCTTAAAATTATTAAAGCCATGTATGATAAACCCACAGCCAATATCATACTGAACAGTGAAAAATTGAAAGCATTTTCACTTAGAATCAGAACAAGGCAAGGTTGCCCACTATCTCCATTTCTATTCAACATAGTGCTGGAAGTCCTTGCCAGAGCAATCAGACAAGAAGGGGAATTAAGGGTATCCAAAGGGGGGCAAAAGAGGTCAAACTCTCACTCTTTGCTGATGATATGATATTATATATAGCAAAACCCAAGGATTCAACCACGACACTCCTGAAATTAATAAATGAATTCAGTAAAGTCTCAGATACAAAATTAATGCACACACATCAGTGGCATTCATATACACTAATAACAGTCAAGTTAAAAATCAAATCAAAG
This sequence comes from Mirza zaza, assembly GCA_008750895.1. Lineage (NCBI taxonomy): Eukaryota > Metazoa > Chordata > Mammalia > Primates > Cheirogaleidae > Mirza > Mirza zaza. The sequence continues at coordinate 1,919 of VSMD01046156.1, forward strand.
ACACAACACCTTTCACAATAGCATCAAAGAAAATTAAATATTTAGGAATAATTTAATGAAGGAGGTAAGACACCTATATAGAGAGAAACTATGAAACACTAAGAAGAGAAATTGTAGAAGATGTAAACAGAGGGAACCCCCTATCATGCTCATGGGTTGGCAGAATCAATATTGTTAAAATGTCCACACTACCTAAAGTGATCTAAAAAAATCAATGCAATCCCCATTAAAATATCATATTTATTCTTTACAGATCTAGAAAAAAATAATTCTACACTTCATACGAAACTGGAGAAGACCTCATATAGCCAATCAATCTTAAGCAAAAAGAACAAATTGGGAGGTATCAGTCTACCAGACTTCAAGCTTTACTGCAAGGCTATTGTAACCAAAAAGCATGGTTGGCACAAAAACGGAGATATAGACCTTTTGAATGGGACTGACAATCAGATATAAAACTATCCTCATATTGTCATCTAATCTTTGACAAAGCAGACAAAATATACGTTGAGGAAAAGAATCTCTATTCAATAAATGGTGCTGGGAAAACTGTATAACCACAGCAAAAGATTGAAACTGGATCCCCACCTCTCACCTCTCACAAAAATCAACTCATGATGGATAACAGACTTAAACCTAAGGCATGAAACCATAAGAATTCTAGAAGAAAATGTTGGGAAAACTCTTATAGACACCAGCCTAGGCAAAGAATTTATGAAGAAGACCCCCAAAGCAATCATAGCAACGACAGAAATAAACAAATGGGACCTGATCAAATTAAAAAGCTTCTGCATAGCCAAGGAAACTATCATTAGAGAAAATAGACAACATACAGAATGGGAGAAAATATTTGCATGCTACACATCTGATAAAGGGCTGATAACAAGAATCTATATAGAACTTAAGAAAATTAATAAGAAAAATCAAACAACCCCATCAAAAAGTGGGCAAAAGACAGGAACTGAAACTTTTCAGAAGAAGACAGAATAATGGCCAGTAAACATATAAAAAAGTGCTAACAGCTCTAATCATTAGGGAAATGCAAATCAAAACCACAATGAGATATCACCTAACTCCAATGAGAATGGCCTCTATCAAAAAGTCCCAAAACAATAAATGCTTGTGTGGATGTGGAGACATAGGAACACTCTCACACTGCTGGTGGGAGTGCAAATTAGTATAATCCCTGTGGAAAGTAATTTGGAGATATCTCAAAGAGCTAAAAATAGAAATATCATTTGATCCAGCAATCCCAGTACTAGGCATCTACCCAAAGGAAAAAAAGACATTCTATAATAACAATATTTGCACTCGAATGTTTATGGGAGTACAATTCACAATTGCAAAGACATGGAAACAACCCAAGTACCCATCAATTCATGAGCGGATTAATAAAATGTGCTATATGTATACCATGGAATACTACTCTACTACAAAAAACAATGGTGGGCCCGGCGCGGTGGCTCATGCCTGTAATCCTAGCACTCTGGGAGGCCGAGGCATTGAGGATTGCTCAAGGTCAGGAGTTCAAAACCAGCCTGAGCAAGAGTGAGACCCTGTCTCTGCTAAAAATAGAAAGCAATTAATTGGCCAACTAAAAATATATAGAAAAATTAGCTGTTTGTGGTGGTGTGTGCCTGTAGTCCCAGCTACTCAGGAAGCTGAGGCAGAAGGATTGCTTGAGCCCAGGAGTCTGAGGTTGCTGAGAGCTAGGCTGATGCCACGGCACTCTAGCCCTGGCAACAGAGTGAGACTCTGTCTCAAAACAACAACAACAACAACAAAAAACAATGGTGAATTAACACCTCTTATATTATGGATAGAACTTTGAACCCATCCTTTGAAGTGAGGTATCACAAGAATGGAAAAGCAAGCACTACATGTACTCGCCATCAAATTGGTACTAACTAATCCACACTAAGGTGCTCACATGGAAGTAATATTCACTGGGTGCCGGTCAGGTGGGTGGGGGTTGGTGGGGGTGGGTAAACTCACAACTAATGGATGCAGTGCACACTGTATGGGGGAAGGGCAAGCTTGTAGCCTTGGCTTGGGTGAAGCAAAGGCATTCATTATATGTAACCAAAATATTTGTCCCCCCATAATATTCTGAAATAAAAAGTCATCCATGCTGTAGCATGTATCAGATTTTTATTTCTTTTCAAGGCTGAATAATATTCCATTTTATGTATATACCACATTTTGTTTATCCATTCATCTGTTGATGGACATTTAGATTGTTTCCACTTTGGGCTATTATGAATAATGCTGCTATGAACATTTGTGTACAAGTATTTGTTTAGATCCCTGCTTTTAATTCCTTTAGGTATAGAAGTGGAATTTCTGGATCATATTATGGCAACTCCATGTTTAACTTTTTTAGGAACCGCCAAACAATTTTCCACAGTGGTTGCAACATTTTACATTCCCACGAGCAATGCAAAAGGGTTCTAATTTCTCCACATCCGTACCAACACTTGTTATTTTCTATTTTTTTGATAATAACCATCTCACTGAGTGTGAACTTGTATCATGTTGTGGTTTTGATTTGCATTTCCCTAATGATTAGTAATGACATTGAGCGTCTTTTCACATGCTTATTGGTCATTTGTATGTCTTCTTTGGAGAAATGTCTATTCGAGTCCTCTGTTCATTTTTGAATTGGGTTGTTTTGATTTCTTTGTTGCTAAGTTGTAGGAGTTCTTTGTTTTGGGTGCCATATCTAAGTAACTGTTGCCAAATCCAAGGTCACAAAGATTTCACTTGTTTTTTTTTTTTTTTCAGAGTCTTATAGATTTAGCTCCTACATTTAGATATTTGATGGATTTTGAGTTAATTTTTGTATATGGTATGAGCTACGGATCCAATTTCATTCTTTTAGGTGGATTCATTCATATGCCTATCTACCTGTCCCCGCACTATTTGTTGAAAAGACTATCTTTCCTCAGTAAGTGGTGTTGGCACCCTTGTCAAAAACTCAATTGACCATAGATGTATGACTTATTTCTGGACTCTCAATTCTAGTCAATTGATCTGTTCGTCTATTCTTATTCCAGTGCCATGTTGTCTTGATTATTGTAGAGCCAAAACAGTAAGTAAAGAGTATAGGTCATAGGACAACGACCCCTGTGTCCTTTAAATCTTTGAGGGTAACACTAATTTATGCTCCTCTTCATAAACATGTATGAGAGTTCTAGTTGCTCTAATTTATTCAATATTTTGGTCTTTTAAAGGTTAGCCATTCTGGTGAGTATGTAGTAGTATCTCATTTTACCTTTAATTTGCATTTTCCTTTTGACTAATGAGGCTAAACACCTTTTCATATGCTTATTGGACATTTGAGTGTTCTCTTTTCCTGAAGGATATATTTTTTCTTTTCTTATTGATTTGTGGGAGTTCAATATATATTCTGACTCTTTTTTTTTTTTTTTTGAGACAGAGTCTCACTGTGTTTCCCAGGCTAGAGTGAGTGCCATGGCGTCAGCCTAGCTCACAGTAACCTCAAACTCCTGGGCTCAAGCAATCCTACTGCCTCATCCTCCCAAGTAACTGGGACTACAGGCATGTGCCACCATGCCCAGCTAATTGTTTCTATATATATTAGTTGGCCAATTAATTTCTTTGTATTTATAGTAGAGACGGGATCTCGCTCTTGCTCAGGCTGGTTTCAAACTCCTGACCTTGAACAATCCACCTGCCTCAGCCTCCCACAGTGCTTGGATTACAGGTGTGAGCCACTGCGCCCGGCCTCTTACTGAGTCTTTTGTCAATTATATATCTTGCAAATATGTTCTCCTACTCCTTGGCCACCTTTCTGCACTCTTAATAGTGTGTTTTGACATAGACAGTCTTAATTTTTTTTTAATAGATGGAGTCTTACTATGTTACCCAGGCTGGGTCCAACGGCTTTTCATAGGCAAGATCATAGCACACTATAGCCTCAAATTCCTAGGCTTAAGAGATCCCCCTGCCTCAGCCTCCTAAGTAGCTGGGACTATAGGTGTGTGCCACTACAACTGGCTAAACATTCCTAATTTTAATATTTTTAATTTGTGAATCTTTTTCTTTATGTTAGTGCTTTTTGTATCTTGTTTCATAAAGATGTTATTCTATGTTGACTTCTATTTTCTAATAATGTTTTATTATTCTAACATTTAGTTCTACAACCCACCTGGAATTTATTGGTGTGAAGTAGGGATCAGTTATTCCTTCCACAAATGGTTATCTAATTGACCCAGTAACATTTACTGGAAAGACTATTTTACTTACTTAATCATAATAGATTATCTATAGATTTCTTTGGATTTTCGGCATACAAAATAATGGCATTTGTGAATATTAACAGTTTTCTTCCTCTCCAATACTTATACATTTTATTTCCCTTTATTGCTTTCTTGCACCAGCAAGAATTGTACCTTTAGTACAATATTGAATAGCGGTGGAAATAGTGAGCACCCTTGTCTCTTTAGTAATCCTAGAGGGGAAGCTTTTAATATTTTATCTTTAGGTATAATGGTTTTGTAGATATTTGTTCTCTGGCTAAGAAAGCATTGAAAGAAAATAACTGCCAATCTACAATTTGATACCCAGTGTAAATATACTTCTATATAAAGTTGATATAAAGACACTTCAAACAAACGAAAATGAAGACAATTAATCTGCAGCAGACTCACTCTAAAGGAAATACTAAAGGGATTTCTTTAGGCAGAGAAAAAGATTCCAAGTGGAAGCACAGACATGCAGGTAAAATTGAAAATGGTAAATATGCCAGAAATTCTAAATGAATATTGATTGTATGAAAATAATATCTTGTGGGGCCGGGCGTGGTGGCTCATGCCTATAATCCTAGCACTCTGGGAGGCCGAGGTGGCCGGATTGCTCAAGGTCAGGAGTTTGAAACCAGCCTGAACAAGAGCGAGACCCCATCTCTCCTATAAATAGAAAGAAATTAATTGGCCAACTAAAATATATATAGAAAAAATTAGCCGGACATGGTGGTACATACCTGTAGTCCCAGCTACTCGGGAGGCTGAGGCAGGAGGATTGCTTGAGCCCAGGAGTTTGAGGTTGCTGTGAGCTAGGCTGACGCCACAGCACTTGCTCTAGCCTGGGCAACAAAGTGAGACTCTGTCTCAAAAAAAAAAAAAAGAAAATAATATCTTGTGGGTAATAATAACATCAGACAAGTTAGGTTTTATGACAAAAAGCTCTATTTAAGTTAAAGAAAATACTTTAAAATGATAAAACATCAGTCTACTAAGAAGATATAACAATCATAAATTTGCATGTCCTGAATAACAGTCTCAAAATATGACAAAAATTGACAAAATTTGTAGAGAAATAAACAACCACAGTAAGAGATTATGAAACATATCTCTAAGTAACTAATAATAAGCAGACAAAATATCAGTATAGATATAAAAGAGCTGCACTACACAATTAACAAATGTTACTAATTGACATGTACAGAAAATTGCAAACAACAACTTCAGAATACAGATTTTTTTCCCCACTGCACATGAGTGATAACTCTTTCAAAGAAGGCGAGTAGAACAAATAATAGACACAATAATATGTATTTCCATGCCAGCTTTATACACTCACGTTCTAATTCCACTATTAGGTAAGGGCCAGGTGGGAGTTTCTTCACCCGGAGCATATGGGATAACTCTCACTCTGGGAACGTGTAGAATTTAAGAGCAGAGACCAGGAGTTATATTTTGGAGAGGTCTCAAAGGTCTAGCTTGTTATACTCACTTCCAAAATAGATTATATTTTTCCCAGAGGTCACATGAATCCAAATGAAGCAGTATTTAGGGTGAGAGGCAGAGACACGAAACCAGGGAGGAAAAGCATACCAGGCAAAAGTGAATTGTTACAGAAAAACTCCTGAGATGGAATGTGGATATTTGCTGAGGATTTTTAGGGGATTCCCAGACCTTCTCGGTCATTCTGGACTATGTTTCTCTGCTTTTTAAACATACTTATTTATTTTTGCTATTTCATTAATAGTAGTAGCTTCCTTTGTATGCCATTTCTGCATAAGGCATATCTGCCTGCTATGGCTTGAATGTTTTTGCCTCTTCCAAAATTCCTGTCCAGCCTTTGGATCCCGGGGGCTGGGCTGAGCCACCGGTGCCCTCTTCTGCTCTCCACGCCCACTCCCCACCGAATGGACAGGCAGTCTCCTTCGCCAAGGACTTCCTGGCTAGGGACGACACTGCGTCGCTCTCCAAGACCGCTGTGGCCCTGATCTAGCGGGTCAAGCTGCTGCCGCCAGATGCAACGTGCCAGCCAGCAGACCGCTGCGGACAAGCAGCACAGGCAGCGTGGGCTGCACGTGTGCATTCCCAAGGAGCAGGGCGTGCCGTCCTCCTGGAGGGACAATTCAGCCAACGTCGTCCGCTACTTCTCCAGGCAAGCCGTCAACTTCGCCTTCGAGGATAAGTACAAGGCGCTCTGGGGGGTGGGGGGGAGGCGCAGGGGTGACAAGCACACAGTTCTAGAGGTATTTTGCAGGCAACCTGGCCTCCGCAGTGGCAGCTGGGGCCACCGCCATCTGCTTCCTGCACCCGCTGGATTTCACCAGAACCCGCTTGGTCGCCGACGTTGGGAGGTTGGCCACAGACTGGGAGTTCCACGGGCTGTGTGGGAGACTCCCTGGTGAAGATCACCAGTTCCGTGGGACTCAGGACCTGCACCACGGCTTCGCCGCCTGGGCGCAGGGCGCTGTCATCCGGGCAGCCCGCTTGGGCGCATGCTCCCGGGCCCCAAGAACACCAGGTGGTGGGAGCGGGGCGATCGCGCCTTCCGCGCTGGCTGCGGCCCGTGCGGTCTCCCGCCCCTTCCGACGTGCGCGGCACACGGTGGTGCATTCCGGACGCGAGGAGCTGACGCCACGTGCAAGGGCGCGCTCCATTGTCGGAGGAAGGTCTTCAAAGACAAAGGCAAAGCCTTCTGCAAGGGCGCATGTTCCAATGTCCTCTGGGGGATGGCGGAGGCCCTCGTGCTGGTCCTGTACCAACAGCTAAAATAAATGATCTAAACGCATCTGTCCCCTGACAGGAGAGTGGGACCAGGAGAGGCATGTAGAATACTTAACTGTCGCAGACCATCCACTGTGGAAAACTTCCAATCACCTGTCCTGGCCAGATCCTGTCGGTAGAGGGCTGGGGAAGGCTCTAGGAAAGGAGCTCATTGTGATCGCGATGACCATTGGCAGCTGATTCCGTATATTAATTACTGGAGGGAGGGAATCATGACATCTTGCGGGCCACTCAGACCCAGAATCCAGATACTTACAGGACCTGCATCGTGTTTAAGTATTTAAAACAAAAGAATCATGTCTCCCATTTGTACTTAAGCGTTAGCTCTTCTTTTGCACAGCCGAATATTTGCAATTATGTTCTATCTTGGGCATTCTGCTGCAAAACAATAAAAGCAGGACACTGAAAAAAGATCATGTTGAAACAATCTCTAATGCAACAGTATTAAGAGGTCCAGCCTTTAGGAGGTGATTGAGTCATGAGGGCTCTGCGATCCTGGATGGGGTGAGATGCCCTTACAGAAAGGCTTCCGTCCCTTCTGCCTTGTGAGGACGCCGTGTCCCTCCCCTCCAGAGGACGCAGCGACAAGGCGCCGTCATGGAAGCAGAGAGCAGCCCTCGCCAGACACCAGTCCGACCCACGCTTTGATCTTGCAGCCTCCAGAGCTGTAAAAAATACATTTCTGATCTTCATAAATGACCCAGTCTCGGGTATTTTGTTATAGTAGCACAAATAGACTAAGACCCTACCTTTAAAAGTATGTATACTGTACAGAGAAAAACTCTGGGGTTTAAACACCAATGTTAATAGTAGTTACTTATGAGAATGAGGTTTGTGATTTTTTTTTCCTTTTTGCTTGTTTGTATATAGTGATTTTCCTAAAATAAACAAGTAAGCATGATAACTTGTGTAACTCCTTGTTTCTGCACTACATTGCAGTACAAAGCTTTTTATTTATTTATTTATTTTAAACAGAAACCAACCTCAAAAACTCACAGAACTGAGTTTGATCTTGAATCCCAAAAAATAAAGCCCAAATCATTCACAGGTCCCTAAATACCATCTTGTGATGGAGTTGTGATCAGAGCAACTGTATTTCCCTTTGTCAGTCCGATCTTTGAATATGCAGTGCAGGTTGTGACTATAAAGCAATGAATGAGGTTTTTTGTTGTTGTTTTCTTTTTCCCTACAAACACCCCAGAACTTATAACTTCAGGGAGTGCTGTCTTTCAAAGTTGCTCTGCTTGTGTCAATTTTGGATTTCCTTTCATGAAACTGTCTTCAGAGTTGGTTTAGTAATGCCACAGTAAATCGATTTCATCATCATTCATGAGAAACTCTGGCGTAAGCCACAGTCTCTCTCCTCTTTTTGATCCTTCTTTCATTGCCTTCTTTTAGCTAAGTATCACCCCTCTTTTTTAGTGTTCTTTATTTTTACTGCTATTGTGTTTGACTAAGACTTCAAGGACCTATTGTTGAAAACCTGGTGAAAAGAGTGTGGGAAAGGGTTCTGAGGCATAATAAAGCCTGGAGTTTGGGGAAGGGTACAGAGAGGGGGCTAGGCAGTTTGAATGTGGGGCTCAAAGATAAGGTGACCATATAATTTATCGCCCCATTCTGGGATACTTTCAAGTATGAAAGGAGCATGATTAATAATCATGCCAGGTCAACTAGGATGTATGGTCACTCTATGGGTATAAGGAACAAGTCAGGGAAGACATTCTGTCCGTCCACTTGGGCTGCCTTTAGGGCAAGAGATGCACCAGTGTAACTGGCCAAGGGCCATAAATGTGAATTGCCAGACGTAGAGGATGGCTTCTATCTGAGGATGGAGCTATCATTACATTTGATCATTGGGACGGATTCATCTTTAATCTAAGGAAATCTCATTCAGTGACCAACAGTTACATTGAATTTCTTGGAAGTACTTCTAATAAGTTATTAAGATTTTATATTATGATTTTACTTTTGGATACTCCTTAGAAATGAAAACATTTTCTAGGCATTGTGTGATACCCACCCACCCACATATTTTCTGTCGTCCTCTAAGACTCCACCATAACTCTGAAATTCTCACATTTCCTTCCCCCCTCAAAAGACTGACAAAAGATTAAACAACCAACAAAATCCCCCTAATTGCATGATCATTCAGTCTAATTTGTTCTCCCATTCACTGCTGAATAGTCCATTCCTTTGTCTTGTGTTTTTCATCTGAGCAAAGCTGCAAACTCATTGAGTTTGTTGGCTTTTCCACTTAAGTTGTTTATTGTGCCAAATCTCATTCATTCCGGTGGAAATCAGCCTGTAACCCAAGTGTCCACACCAAGTGCTAAGTGGGTATTGCTTTGTTCTTTAAGCCACTGTTCACACACATCTTACAGAACTCAAAAAGTAAGAAATCTACAGATTCCTTCTTTGAATAGTTTCAAAGTTAACCCTACTACCTATAAAATATACTTCTAGATGAATGCCAGTATAGATGAATTCATTCATTCCACAAAAATTTATTAAATTCCTTGTATTAATAGGGACACTAGAAGTAATCACACAGTTCCTGACCTCAAGGCTCCCACAGCCTTGTAGTAAAACTGAAAAACAATTCTAAAAAAATCATTGAACTGTACATTTAACATTCGTGTACTTTACTGTATATAAATTATATCTCAATAAAAATGTAAATAAAACCAAATTTGCTACATGCAATTGGCTTTTGTAGATCAAGAAAATTAATCTCTGGGTTGGTTTTTGTTTGTTTGTTTGGTTTTTTGGTTTTTTTGACATAGAGTCTCACTCTTTTGCCCAGGATAGAGTGCAGTGGTGTCAGCCCAGCTCACAGCAACCTCAGACTCCTGTGCTCAAGCAATCCTACTGCCTCAGCACCCCAAGGAGCTGGGACTACAGGTATGTACCTCTGTGCCTGGCTTATTTTTTCTATTTTAGTTGCCTGGCTAATTTCTTTCTATTTTTAGTAGAGATGGGGTCTCACTCTTGCTGAGGCTAGTCTCGAACTCCTGACCTCAAGTGATCCTCCCACCTTGGCCTCTTTGAGTGCTAGGATTACAGGTGATAGCCACCACGCCTGGCCTGGATTCTCATAATGCTTTTTTTGACAGTCTACTTATTTTATATACTTATTTTTCCCTGAGTAGAATGGATTAATTATAAGCAATGACATTGAATCAGTCATGCTTCTCTTGAGCATAGGTCTATACTGTAATCTGCTTCCAAACAATCCTAACTAATAAAATTGTGGATTTTAAGAGATGAAAAGTTGCTTAGAGACTTCTTCAGGGGCTCTTAATTTTTTCTGCCACACAAATCCTTTTGAAACTCTGATGAAAGCAAAACTATAGCGACCTCCTCCCCAGAAATGTACATATGCCCAAGCATTTTGGCTTAACACACCACTGAAACCTATGCAGGGACCCACTTAGGAGCCAAAATATCTCAAATTAAGATTCTCCGGAGCTCATCCAATCCTTTTCCTCAGATGAAATAAAGGAAAAACAGCCTGTTTAGGGACCAAAGGAAGACAGAACCCAGGCCTTCTGATGCTCAGACATTTATGCTGTTTACCCCATTGATTCTTTAGATACCGTTAGATTCCCTCTGTCCCAAAACCTCCATCTGTGGAGCCCCTGAGTTTAGAAGACCTTCCATACTACCTTGCATCCTACCCTTTCAATTGGAGTCACATCAGAAGCTAGTCAAAGTTTACCTTTTACTTACTGGGGAACACTAGGTACAAAACTGAGCTCATTATATTAAATGAAGGAATTTACCTCTTTTTTTCTTTCCTCAAAACCCAGAACTGAAGTTAAAATTAAAACGATCCGGTGATGAAGTCTTTTCCTTCCTTTTCAGTTTCTTTGTTTTCATGAAATCAACTCTAAATTATTGACTACTATATTTACACTCTGAAATTTAAAACTTTGTTCTTCATTAATAACATTTGAAAGATTGAGGCTGGCCACGGTGTCTCATGCCTATAATCCTAGCATTATGGGATACCTAGGCAGGAGAATCACTTGAGGTCAGGAGTTCGAGACCAGCCTGAGCAACAGCCAGAATGTCTTTACTAAAAATAGAAAATATTAGTTGGATGTGGTGGCATGCAGCCAGCTATTCTGGAGGCTGAGGCAGGAAGCTCTCTTAAGCCCAGGAGTTTGAGGCTACAGTGAACTATGATGATGCCACCACATTCTAGGCAGGGTGACACAGCAAGACTCTGTCTCCCCTGCCCCCACAGAAACAAAAACTGAATTTATTCTTTGTTCTTTAAACCTTTTAATGGTCCCTGACCAAACAATAAAATTCCACCCTGACTCAGAAATTTGTGCAACTTGTGCCCACTCAGTTTTTCAATTTGGAACAGTATTCTTGCTTCTAGTCCAAATAGAAAATGTGAAAAATTAAAGAGGACCCAGAAAGCCTTTTCTTCTGTGTGAAAGCCCTGATCCGAAGTAGAGCAATTAATAAAGAAAAGGGTTCAAGCTGCAGCCCACAATGTTCTTAGGGTTTAATGTGCTCAGGATGAGGTGAAAACATTACACAGACCTGAGAATAGACATGGCATAGAAGCTACGTGTATATGCATTCTACCCATAAAGGTCTCGCTAGGTACTTGCTAGGTACTCCTGCGCAATCACCTTTTGCTTTTCTACCTGCCTAGGTGAACACTTGCACTTACTGAACACTTCGCCATATGCGCCAGCTACTGCTCTAAACGCATTACATTATTTAATTTAATCCTCACAATAACGCTTTACGGTAGTCTCATTACTATGCCCATTTTATGAATGAGCCAACAAGTTTTAAGGCCGAGAAACTTGGCTAAGGTCACATCACTTGTAAATCGCAAAACTGAGCATCAGATACAAACATCTGGCTGTTCTTCCTGGGTCTGAACTCCTGATTCTGGAAAAATAACTAAGTAGAGATGCAGTGAAGACTGGGGAGTATGTACTGTTGGTTGGTTTCTCGGGCGAAGATTTTTCTGGATATTGTATTGTTTTCACTGAAATTTCCAGCCTCTCGCATTGATGGAAGCCAGGAGGAACCTTGGGAGTGGTGAGGAAGTTTCTGGTAGGAACAAGGCTGACAGGAAGAGGCAGGCCGGGAGTGGGCTAGAACCGTGTTTTTCGAAGGGTGCCGGCTTCCGCAGGGTGACGTCGCGAGGGGTGTCCCCCTCGCCGCCGCGCCGCCCCCCTCGCCGCCGCGCCGCCCCCGTCGCCGCCGCGCCGCCCCCCTCGCCGCCGCCCCGCCCCCTCGCCGCCGCCCGCCCTCCCGTCTCCGAGGCCCCAGCCTGCCTCCAGGGGCTCTGGGGCCTGCTGCGGACCGCCACATCGCGGCGGCCCGCCCCCAGAACTGCGCTGTCCAATCAGCGGCGCAACATGGCGCCCCGCCCCTCTGCCGTGGCCATATAGGCTTAGTTCTGGCGCGCCTCCCCACCGCGGTGGTCTCAGTCTCCGGCTGTCCGGGTCTGGGCTACAGCTGCAGGAGCCGCAGCCGCAGCCGCAGCCGCAGCCGCCGTTGCCCCCTCCACCATCCCCTCGGCTTTCCGTCTACCCCACCTCACGTACGCCGCGCCGCCTCTCTGTAGTCGCCCTCGAAACGCCACAACCGGCCTGGGCCCCGGGCCGCCTCCCTCCTCACGTCTCTCGGTGTCCTCGGCTGGCCGGAGCGATGCGGCTGGGCCCGGGGCCCGCGGCTTTGGGGCTGCTACTGCTGTGCGCCGCGGCGGCCGGCGCCGGCAAGGCCGAGGAGCTGCACTACCCGCAGGGCGAGCACCGCAGCGACTACGACCGCGACACGCTGCTGGGCGTCCAGGTGAGGCGGCCAGGCTGGGGGCGGGGAGGGCCTGGCCTCGCACCGCCGACGCCGCGGGCTTTGTCCCGGGACAAAGGGGGGCGGCCAGGCCAGGCCTGGCCGGGCTGCCTGACAATGGGGGCCAGGCGGGGCAGCGCTGGCTCTCTGGGGCGCCCCGGGGCCTATAAAGCCTGAGGATGTGGCGCGGCCGCGAGGTGGATCCCTCTACTCTCCGGACACTGGGCGGGATCTTTGAGGGTGTGTAGGGCCTGGAGAGCAGGTGTGGGTCACCCCAAAACCTCTCGACAAAGGAGGCTTCTAGTAGCCTATTTTTCTCCACCATTTTGCCCCACCGATGGTAATGCTTGACTCTTCTGTGTGTCGTTTTCGTCCCGAAGGAAGACGTTGATGAATATGTTAAACTCGGCCACGAAGAACAGGAAAAAAGACTGCGGTCAATCATAAAGAAAATTGACTTGGACTCAGATGGCTTTCTCACTGAAAGTAAGGACTGCCCTACACAACTAATAATGGAGAAAACCTTTTGTAGGAAACAAACATTTTAAGTACGAGTTTTTGTTGAATGTAGATTGCTAGTCTTCCAACAAGTTAGTAAATACTGTGAGGGGAAAAAAGGACATGGAGAATAGATTTTATACCTGGAAGTCTTTAGACATGGAATACCAAGTAAAACTTAGTGGTTTCTCCACTTATATATAAACATCATTGACCCTATAGAGTATGTGCAGTCGTACCTTGAGACATCCTCTTCTTTCTGTGACTTGTGTCAATGTCAACAGTATGATTCATTTTAGAAAAATATGCCCCCAAACCTTCTTAAGACGTTAAATGATTTATTACTCTTTTGATTTCTGCTTCATTAGAATTTGAAGAATTTGCTTTTTTTTATGAGCTGGTAGAAAAAGACCTGTTGCATGTGGAATATATTTGTTATAACATAACAAAATGTTAGAGCTGGTTGGAGCCTTAGAATAATCTTGCCCACCTCTTTATAGAGATGAAGAAATGAAGCGCACAGGGTAAGTGTCTTTTACAAATAAGTGGCAAAACCAGGACTAGAATTCTGCTTTTAATTTAGTTTTTAATATCCTTAAGTTTAAAAACATCTGAGTGGTTTTAGGGAGGTTCTCCAGTCAGAAATGAAATGCACAGGCTATTAAAAGAATGTTCTAAATAAATTGCTGTGCTACTGCCTCTCCCTGTTTAATTCAAGTGATGAACCCTTGTCAACATTCCAAGTTGATCTTCAAAAAAATTCAGAAGGTTATTACTGTGGCTATAAGTTAGCTATTTTGCTGTAACTCTCATTTAAATGTCGATCAGCATCCGCGGAATGATGTTGTTGGAGAGAAGTGCAAACTGGTAAGTGTAAGATGTGCTATCAGTGAAATATTCACATTGGTGCCCTCAGGAATATTAAAGTTTTTTTTTTTTTTTTTACCACCGAAACAATAATGACAACAAAACCTTTGGACTTCAGTTATCCAACATAAGAATAGGTCCATCTTTGGTTACACTAGAATACATACAGAACAAGTTGATTTGGAAGATTATCTGGTACCAGTTTGTCAGGGCCTACTCAAGTTTTTAAAAAAAGCTAATAGTAAGCTTTTTAAAAAATTTAAAGTTAGGAAAAAATCAGTCCAAATCTTTATTTTATAGATGAGAAAAAAGCTTGAGATGGTAAAGTACTCCCTGATGGGAACACTGAAGTGTGAACCCATATTTCCGATCCCTGTTCCATTTTGTTTTCTACTATGCCACAGTGATCTGTTTAAATAAACCAGAAGAAAGACATGTGATTCTTAAGGAAGCTCTCAATCTCCTTGAGGACCCATAAGAGAATTTTGGTAGTTTGTACTTTGAGGGCGAGGACTAGCTGAGAGTTTCCTAAGAGATAGCAAAATTCAGTGGGAGTTTAGGCTTTGAAGCCTAATGTGTTTGAATCTGGACTCTACTTATTAGCTGTGAAGCCTTGGACCTCTCTGAACTTTAAATTCTTCAAGTGTAAAATAGTGATGATAATAATTGCCTTGTTTTGAAGATTAGAGACAGTGTATCTAGAGGACCCAGTGATGTAGTAATTGATTAATATATGGTTGCCATAATAGTTATTCTGCCCTGTTTTTGCTTTTTTATTCACCTGATTACTCCTAAACCAATAGAGAAGTACCACTCTTTAAACCAGATGGTATATTACCTTTAAACCAAGTATATAACGTTGATCCGGAAGTGGACATTTGAGATTTTGAAACTTTTTTCCCATGTCTTCATGAATCAAGTTTAGACAGCTAGCTATTGTAAGTAAAAAGGACATAAATTGCTACTCATAACTTTGTTAGAACTTTCTCCAGATGTTTTATGACATCTTTAAAGGGAATATACTATAACTTCTCAAACTTCAGTAGCTTGAATACCTTTTCACAATTTAGACCATATCTACTTACCATCTGTTATTTCCTTAGTATAGTTTTGATTCAATTCACATAAAATCTATTTTATTTTATTTTATTTTTTATTTTTTTTTTTTGAGACAGAGTCTCGCTTTGTTGCCCAGGCTAGAGTGAGTGCCGTGGCGTCAGCCTAGCTCACAGCAACCTCAGACTCCTGAGCTCGAGCAATCCTGCTGCCTCAGCCTCCCGAGTAGCTGGGACTACAGGCATGCGCCACCATGCCCGGTTAATTTTTTTTTTTTTATATATATATTAGTTGGCCAATTAATTTCTTTCTATTTTTATAGTAGAGATGGGGTCTCGCTCAGGCTGGTTTTGAACTCCTGACCTTGAGCAATCCGCCCGCCTCGGCCTCCCAGAG
>VSMD01046157.1:0-139407 GCA_008750895.1 Mirza zaza
AGTATTTTAATAAGACTTGTTATTTTAAACAATGCAATATCACTTTTAAATTTTATAAACATAGTAGACATTTTAAATATATTCTTTTTAAAAGATATTCATTAATTAGATACTTTCAAAACACCACATGTGAAAAGAAAATGTATTGATATCATAGGGATCAAAGTGTCCCTGGCCCCCAAAATTTAGTCAAACTGTAGGGAGCAAAGGCCACTGTTCCTATAAAGATTTGCTGAAAATTTTACTGACATGAAGATTATTAGGACAAAACTAAAAACTTATACATGGACGCCTTCAGGATGAACTCTCAATGATGCAGGGAAATTGTTCCTATTTATGTTTAAAGTATGGACAGGCATGTAGAAATATGACTGGACAGAAAGGGTGTGAGCTAATCCTAACAGGCTGAGTGGGGAACCCAGCAAGGCCTTTGGGTCTGGATTGTGTTTGGCCTCTTCTGACTGTGCCTTCCTTCCTTCTGGGTGTAGGGCAGGGCCCTTCCTGGAATGGGGGTTTTACAGTTAAACAATGTAGGTCGGATAATTACTTTATGGCCTGTTTTTATATGAAGTAATTTTAGGTTTTATGGCTAGCTTAAAGAAAAAGGGGTCCTGGTCTTTATGATCTTGCTTGTGGGGGAAGGATTCTGATTTCTATGGCTAGCTTCAGGGAAGAATTGGAAGAAGAGGCAGGCAGACAAGGCAAGGTTAGAGAAATTTTGCTTCTGAAGCCTTCATTTTAGGATAGTTTCTGAGCCCCATCAACATGATATTACTTGACATTAGACTGAAAAATAAACTACAGCACCAATCTTTAACACCTCAAATGTCACAGAAAGGTGTGACATCTTTTTTTTTTTATGAGGATCAAGATTAAGCTCTTTAAAAACAATCTAAATGGTCTCAAAACATTTTTTCTCAACTTGGGTATAAACTTGAGTACATGTAGTATTTCTAAAGGAAAGCCTGTTTTGAGATTCTCTTTGGATTTTAACAATCATTCACTTTTTACCTTAAAATAAATTACCATACAAAATTAACAGTTTAGGAATTTTTTTCTAGGCAAAAACTTTGTTACAGCAACATAATGTACATATAAGCAGCCAGATAGCTTGTAAAGACTAAGACAAAAATGGACAAGCTCAAGGGAAATCTAAACCTTCCAATTTAAGGTCTTCTAACTACAACTTCTAGGGCAACTTTTGAATCCCTAATAGTGCAGTTAATATCAGAAGATAGTGAGTTAGAAACACATATTGTGCACCTTTCTACAGACATTGTATCAGTGGAAAGAAACTGTGTCTGCAGTTAGGATTAAAAGACCAAACCCCAAATATTTTTATAAACTTTTGACCATAAGTTTGTTTTTGTACTCTATCTACTTGATGTTTTATTTATTCTAATTTGCTGACACTTATTTAGGCACATTTACATGTTTAAAGTTAATCACATAGGTATTTTTTGTTGGTAACTCAGATTTAGTGATGATTACACAAAATATTAAACTTACTTTACTTATCCAGAATCATACAAACACAGATCATTTTGTCATTGGCTGAATTTATCATTTTATAACCTTTATATCAAATCTCGCCACCTCAAGAATAGTAAAAATGTCCAGTAAAACTCAGACAAGAACAAATGTATGCTGGCCATTTGAAAACATTTTTACTGTTACTTTACTAATACCTTTTTATTTTTTAATAATAATCCAGCTTATTTAGCAAAGATTACTAAATTCATGAGAACCATTTGGGTTTGTTTAATTAATCTGTGTGTGCTCCCTTATTTTTAAGCGAGTCCAGAGTCCGAAACCATGTAAGCACAAACATGAAATACATGAACATACATAAAACATACCTAAACATAGACACTAACACACTCACATGCACCCAAACTTGTAATAGATTTTACCCTAGAACTCTAGCCATGAGATGGTAACACAACTCACCAGTCTGTAAAAGACAGCCGGATCCAAATTTCTTCTCACAAAACTGGAACTTGTTCCCATGGCAAATATAGTGCTTTGATTAATAACCTAATTAGGCTTGAGGATCAAAGTTTTAAGTAATGAAGTATCCAAGGCAGTTTAATTTTTAAAAAACCTCCTTACCCTTTTTTTTCTCAGTTCAAAATGAGTTTTCAATGTTTGCATTTTAGCTACAACTGAGAGCAGGATCTCCAGGTAGACTTTCTGTTGTAAATATCATAAAGAATAAGTTATCTTAACATTAATAGAAAAAGTTAGCAGGTTTTAGAGTAGCCAGAAGAGAAAAGAAATAGCATGAGAGATATTTTGATTTTATACTGGGGGTCTCCATTTGAGCTCTGAATTTTTCTTGATGTAATTTGGCCTTCTGTACAAACTCTGCATAAGAATTGACTATAACTAGCTGGAGCCCTAGAAAACCTGGCATGCCTTTGAACCTTCTCATTTACAAAAATATTTGCCAGTAGAGGAGCCACAGACCAACTGGTGTACCTGAAGGGGGTCATTCTCTATGTCTTTCCTCATTTTTTAAAGGATTTTTTTCCATTTTTCTTTAAAGAAAGCAATCAAACCAATAGTGTAGGGTTAGGTGTCATGGATCAGTGTGCTGATTGTGGGAGGGGCTAATCAATGTTTCACCACTGAGTTGGTCCCACCCTCTTAGGTGTCTCAGTTTTTCTCTTAGGAAGGCTAGCACCTAAGAAGGGCTCAAAATGCGAAGTGATCAGCTCTTATATGTGTTTCGTGCATGAACCTTCTTTTAATTAATTTATTTGGGGTTCCCTATAGGGCCACTCATACCTTGGGGAATCACCCCAGGCATCTTCCACTCAGGACCCTGGTTACCCAGGGCTGCCTTTTGGCTGGGAGGAGTAAAATGTATTCAGAGGTGAGAAATTCAGTCTCTCCCTTATCTACATGCAAGAAAGTTTAGTTTCCTTTTTCACAAATGCACAAAAAAGACAATTCAGATTAATTTTAAGATGAAAAGACAATGGAGAATGCAACTCCAAATCTTAAATGGGATCCCAAACAATTCCTGGGAATAAACCACTCAGAGTAAATCAAGACCATCAACCAAAAAACGGGAGGTCCAGAGCTCAGGAGGACTTACCAGTTCCACTTAAGGAGGAGCTCAGCATTGGACGGCCCAAAGGGGCCACGCCAGGACTTGGAGCCGAGTTCCGGCTACTCCTTTGGCTGTGCTGAGTCTTTTCTGAGCCCCATGTCTGGGCGCCAATCTTGTGAACAAAAACGAAGCCAAACTCTGTAAAATGATTTTAAAGAGATTTATTCTGAGCCAAATTTGAGGACCATGACCCAGAGCCACACCCAAGAAGCCTTGAGCAAGTGGACTCACTGTGGTTGGGTTACAGTTCGGTTTTATACACTTCAGGGAGACAGGGGTTACAGGTAAAGTCATAAATCAATACATGGAAGGCATACTTTGGATTGGCCCAAAAAGGTGGGCCATTTGGTTGGTGCGGGATACCTACAGGTATGGGTGGGTTTAAAGATTCTTTGACTTGTAAATGTAAAGACATGAAGCTTTGTCTAAAGGCTTTGTACTGTTCTAAGATAAGGAAGTCTGTTATTCATAGAGAAGCCACCAGACATACATTTTTTTGTGTAAATTGAGAACATATAGGTGTGTCTTGCATACTCTTAGGACTGTTAATGGGTTACAAAAGGTGTCTCCAGGAAGGGAGGGGGGCATGATGAAGAATGTCTGACTTCCCTCTTATGGCAGGCAATTTAGTTTTAGGATACTTCCTTGGCCAAGAGGGGGTCCATTGACTCAGCCAATGGGGGAAGCCTTAAAATTTTATTTACTTCACAGCAGTTTTGCAGCAATTACTGAATCTTTGGCCTCAAAAGATTGAGAATCTGTGTGCCTGTGGGACCAAGGGCACGTTTGTGTAGGCAACTGTCTCCAATGTCAGGACATAGAGAGTGATTACTAAGGGAAGCAAGGAAAACTGCAAATTAAACCCTTGCTTCCTAACAAAGCCCATGTCAAAAAGAAAACAGAAGCCACCTAGAAAATGAGATGTGTCCAAAACAAAGCCATCAGGAAGGGGGACTGGGAAGAAAGAAAACACTACAAAATTGTCTCATACACATTTCATCTGAATTTTATGACCATTTTTAATCAATTTCCAAGTCTTCATTGTACCCTTTAACTTTAGTTATTCAACCTATTAAACTAGTCACCTCATTGTTGCCTCATTGGAAGGAAGAGTGGAGACTCTTTTGATGTTGATAAGAGAAAGAAAAAGGAGCCACCTCAGGAGAGGAAAGTGTTCTGAGTAAACACCTGGAGCCTAATGGTAAGAAGTGGTGATACTTTGTCACTTGCCTTCACCGTTTGAAAAATTCTTCAAACCAGAACATAGAAATTCATGTAATTAATGAATGCAACTTTTTCTATTTAAAAAAACAGAAATTTTTCTTTACAAAAAAAAAGAACAGAAATCGATGATATTTTATTATTCACCCATTTACCTCTGCCTCTTCACCATTGTTCTCCAGTGGATTCTGCTTTCTGCAACATGAAAAAAGTAAGTCATTATAGTTTCCTCCCTGACATTATTTGTAATTACTGCACTACAGGACATGCTTCAAGTAAGAACATTCTGGTTTGCAAATGTGGTATATAGATTATTTTAACAACCTCTGTCTCCTCTGAGGCTCATCTCCTTCTGCGATTTTGAGTAGATTGTTCTTCCCTATTTTTTTTTTCACTGTATGATGTAAAGGGCTGTCTATGCAACCCCTTGTCCTAAAAGACTCCTCAGGAAAGATCTGATCTGAAATGCATAAAAATGCTTCTTAAAAAGACATTTTGCTTTTATTTCCGTCCATAATAAAAAAGGTATCACCACATTCCATTATTACATAAATTAGTCTTATGAAATTAATGTTTTTCAAATGATCAAGATTTTCTTTCCCTTTCACAACTCAAGGTACAAAAATTAATGTTGATATATTGCTTTTCACTTTACAAAACATTTGTAACCAATATTGGCAGGCAAAAGCAAGTCTAAAGGTAAAAAAGACTACAGAAGCATTCTGTAATAATTTTAAAAGGAAAGAATTTGCACACTTTTACTTGGGCAATTTCCTGTTTCTTGCCAAAAACAATCACCTGACAATAAGTAGACCTAAGTAGAGGGGAAAAAGCTGCCAGCAATCATCAGTGTTCCTTCATGAATTTGAAAGTATGAGTGTCTAAAACTATTATAATTAATTTAAAATATACATTATGAACTGTAATCCCACACTCAACACAGACTTGACATGAATATATTCCCAATTACCATGACAATTTGTTTCATTGCTGTACTTCACAGATTTTCTGGTTAGCACAGTTGTTTTTCCATTTCAAATCAAAGTTTAACATTATCAAGTATTAATAATTAGCTTTTCCAAATTTGTCACCCCTACTCCAATCCCTCAACACGACAAAAACACATGAACATCCCCTCCCCATATATACCTTC
This sequence comes from Mirza zaza, assembly GCA_008750895.1. Classification (NCBI taxonomy): domain Eukaryota; kingdom Metazoa; phylum Chordata; class Mammalia; order Primates; family Cheirogaleidae; genus Mirza; species Mirza zaza. Next base: position 5,493 of record VSMD01046157.1, read on the forward strand.
TGGAGAACGTGTGTTTATACTTTTCAGGATAAAGAAAACTTAGTCCATATTGTTCTGTTTTGAGAATCTTCCCAAGGCTATAGCAACACAAAGTAACCTGAGCCAGGATAACTTGCTTTGCCTTTTACTTTTGTTATCTGGGTTAGCAGCCAGTGGGTACTTGGTACAGGGACACCACAATGACATGTTTTAAGTGTCTACATGTCAAATGAAACTTTCCTCTTTCTCTCTTCCATCTGCTTAGTAAAAAATAGATGGATATAGATGATAACAGATAGACAGACAGGTAGATAATAGGTACAATCAGCCACAGGATTTCTCACCAATGACATCTTCGTAATCTGGCATTACTATGTAACAGGTCACAAGAATTAACCCAAAGTCTATAAGGTTGTAATGTTAGCTCACATTTCTTGGGCACTAAAAAGAGCCCAGTCACTGGGCAGAGTCAGTCATGTGTTACTTTAATCCTCATGGCAGCCTTATAAAGTGAGTATAGCTATTTCTCTTGTTTTCAAGGTGAACATCTAACTTTTACGTATGTTACATATATAACTCACTCAATGTCACACACCAGAATGAAGACAACAATGCCTATGTCAGAGGATTAAGGGACCTAATATATATATATGTAAGTTGGCTGACAAAAGCAATGGCATTTAGTAGGTAGTCCATTGTAATTTCTTCTCTCTCCACTTATTTTAAAATGCTACCGTAAAAAAGAATACCTACCACTTCTGCAAGTTTCCACAGTCATTTTCCAGGCATTACCTTACTTAGGTAGGGCAGCTAGTACTTCCCCTGTTTCACAAATGGGACATGAAGCAACCTGCTCACGTTCATAGGTGGTACAACTGAGACCCAATCTGATTTCAAGGCAGTAAAGGGTCTGTTCTTCAGGGAGCTATTCCCATACAGAATAAAATTGCCATGGGAAAATTTAAAATTCAAAAGATAAGCTCCTGGGGTGAAAATCAAGTTACTTAGAAGTAAAATATTGTCAATTTTTCTACAAACATGTGGATAAGAGCAGAGGTTGGGAACCAGGAGAATATTTCAATTCTGACTTCAGGATAAATTTAGATGGATACTAATTTTTTGCTATTATAACTATGTTCACTATATTGTATATGTCTTGTGATAAATGTTATTAATGATGGATAGAGCCAGAACTCTCCTACTCCAAATCAATCATGCATCTGTAGAAAAAGTGAGCTAGAAAAATATTTGGATGTCATGGATCCTCTTTTGTTTTCATGTACTTTTTTTTTCCAAGACTCAACCCTCCCGAACTTTGGAATCTATAGAGCCCAATATCCAAAGTCTGGAAAGTCACATTTTATTGATTTCAATTTCTCTTTTCAAAAAATATAAACAGAATAAATAAATGTGCATTGGCATCAAAATCAACAAGCCTAATCAATGAGACTAAGCCTTGAAGAAATTATCATTTTGCTTTTTTGATAATCCTACTCTGTAGTTTTCCCTATTTTAAGTACAAAACAACACTTTTAGTCTTGAAAATGTTACAATTTGCCATCACAATAAATTTTCAACAGGAAACATAAGTAAATCCCATCATCCATTGTAGTTCTTTCTTATTTTACCCAAGGAAGCCCTATTGTCAACTTCTATGTCATTATTTTGTACACACTTATCTTCACATATACAAACACTAAATTAAGACAAAAGGCAAAATAACAGAAAAATTATCATTTTCAAAATTTATGATTGTCCACCTCCAAATCATCCCTTTGCCCCTTTTGTGATAAGAAAAATTGATAGCAATGATACAAGATTTCACAGGGCTTCCCTTCTGAACAATCTTGTTATTACCTCCAACGAAAGAGAATGCTCACAACACTTCTCACTAAATCAAATAGAATATGCCATTCACAATTGTTCAGTGTATTAAACAACATAAAATAAAGCAATAGAGTAAAATACAGTCAGTTCTCCACTCACCTTTTTCTCCTGGTTGGCACAACAAGGATTCACAACTAGAAACGTCAGAATCTAGGACAGTGCAATTCAGTTTCCACCTTGTGTCTTCTGCTCTGCAAACTTCAGAAAGTCAACTAACAAGACAAGACAGCTTTGAATGATCCTTCGACATCCATCTATTCTCAAGAAAGAACTGAAAGACAATAGAGTACCAATGAGGAATGTTATATCTGCTTAACAAAATGATCTATTGAGACTTTGAGGTAAAAATGAGACAAGAACATAGGTCGGCCAACCTAATGAGGAGCTTTCAAGTCCAGAAGAGCTCAGAAGGATGAAAGCTTCCAGAGAATTGGAACTGTGAGTCCCTAGGAATTAAGTTACTTCACAAAATAATTCAAATATACTGGAATGTCTGATATTTGAATTGTAATTTTAAAAAAGTAAAAAATAACCATTGCTGAATGTGAGAGCCAGGGATGGAGTTTAGGGACAGCAGCACTGGGTGACCGCTCACTGGGCTGTTCAGCATAAAGAAAACCCACACTGGGGAACAAAGAGGACCCGGTGGTGGAGGAGGGGCCCTCTGGTCTCCAGGGCTCCAGGCCCTGCTTCAGCTCACTCTACTGTGGCTCGGATGCCTCTGAAGGCCGTGGGCTGCTTCTTGCCGGCTCCCACCCGGAGCTGTGAGTCCACGCCTGGCCACCCTCCCACTCCGTGTTGTCAGGATCCGGGAGCTCAGGGTCTTCTTGCTCTCCACTCTAAAGGCAAGAAGACATTTGAAGGGGACTCTCAGGTATTTTAAAATGTGCAGTATATTCTCCTTGGTACTTGCCACCCTGCTGTGCAACAGATGTCAGGGCTTCCTCCTCCTGTCTGTCTGAAACTCTGTGCCCTGTCACCAACTACCCATGCCATCCCCCTGCCATCCCCAGCCTCTCATCACCATCAAGCTACTGTACTTCAAGAGGTCAGCTTTGCAGATTCCACACGTAAGTGACATCATGCTGCATTTGCCTTTCTGAGGTGATGGATATGTTAATTAACTTTATGTCACCATTGCACATACTGCACATGTATATAAACTTCTCATTTTACTCCATACATATATACAACTATGACTTTCCTATTAAAACTAATATCAGTAAAACCATAAGAAATAAAATAGATGCAGGAAGCATGGCTGGCCCACCCCACATACTTACTCTTGCTGCTTCAGCTGTCCATGTTCCCTGGCACCACCTTATAAAGCTTTCTGCAGCAGATCTTTTGGGCTGGCAAGATACAGCAGATTCTTAACACAAACTTGGCAAATCAATTAGCGAGCCCCTTCCAGTCCTGGCCCTCCTTAGGGTAAGAGGTCAAGGTCTTCCCATCTGGCTGCCCAGCCTGGAGACAGGTGGCTTCCCGGGATTTTCCTGGGAACAGGTGTCTCCTCCTTGCTGTTCTCCATGGCTGCTATTGCTGTGGGTGGAGGGGAGGCCCTGGGGCCATGCTGGGGGCTGTGCTCGGATTGGGACTCGTCTGCAGGCTGGGTAGAGGACTGGCAGTCACTGTGGCCTTTCTGGTCTCCTCTGCCATCTCCTGCTCATTGATCCAAATGCCCCTCATAATTTGAGGGAAGGTGGGACTCTCTCTCGGGTCACGGGTTAGAAACTGTTCAGAAATGTTTTCAGTTCCTCCTAGAAGAAAACAGTTGTCTCCACCTTGCATGTGTGATGTTGCTTTTAAGGTCCCCCAAGTTCTATCCATCAAGTGGAAGAGTCTTGGCTGTCATGGTGTAGAGGACAACCCCAAACTCCACACATCGACCTCTGGCCCCATATAGTCCTCATGTAGGAACTTCTGCGGCACAAAACCAGGGAGTTCCACAAACACTTTCCAGCTGATCCCTTCACTAAATGTAACGGCAAAGCCAAAGTGTGCTAGTTTGATACTGTCATTGTCTTCAAGTAGGAGGTGGGGCTTCAGGTCCCTGTGGATAATTTGGATCTCATGGCACTGCTGCATGGCAGCCAGGATCTGTTGGAATTTGGCCAGAGCCTCCTTGACCTCCCAGTGGCCGTATCTCAGTATATGCCTGAAAAGGTCTCAACCACTGGAATGTTCTGTTATTAAATAGAGGGTGAGTTCACTCTCAATGACATCCAACAGCTTAAGGATGTTTGGATAATTCGGGTTCTTCATGGCTGTGACCTACATATTGACACTTCCCAGGCCATGGATGCTCTGATTAGACACGGTTTGGATGGCTACCTGGGTCCCAGTAGGAAGGTACAGAGCCAGCATCACCTTGGTGAAGCTGCACCAAACCAGTCGATTTTCTTTAGGAGCTTATAATTGTTAAGCACCTCAGTGGACAAATTGGAGGCCAAGCCCTGCTGCTTGGTCACCTGTGTGCTAACTCTACACTAGTTATGCTAAGTAACTAATGAACAATGCCAACTACACTACCTAGGCTAGGGATACTAATAATACTAGCTATATCAGCCAGGCTAACAATACCATTCATACTCACTATGATCACAACACTAAATAAGATTACTGACAGACAATACTACCTGTGCTAATTACACAAACAATACTAAGTATAAAGTCTCACTGTGGTTAAACTCTACAAGTCATCAGTAATTTCCTGGGTGATAAGAACTGGTTATAGAATTACTAAAACCTAGACTTAGCCTAGATTTTAGTGATTCCTAAGTATTAGTAATTCCATAACAATGGCTCTTTCCAAGGTCAGAGCAAGAAATGGGCTAATCAGGGCTGGGGAAAACCCAGAGTGTTTTTTTCCTTTTTTGATCATAAGAATATTTTCTTCTTTAAAGAAGTAGTTTTTGTTCACATGGTTATGGAGATTCATATCAAAGTCTATGGCCATAACACACTGACTGCACCCAATCTCGTCTGATCTCGGAAGCTGAGCAGGGTTAGGTCTGGTTAATACTTGGATGGGAGCTCTATATTTATTTTATTAGCAATTTAAACCTATACAATGCTTCAGGGACCTTTGTATTTATACTAGGAGCTCACAGTGCAGGTGGAGAAAGATTTCTCATGCTGAAATTAAGATATAAACATAAAAAAAGTTTATTTTAACCTTGGAGGGACAAAGAAAATGAAAGAAAGAGGGAAGGGGGAGAGATATCAGGGATATGAAGTAGCATCCCAAAGAAAGAGAAGGGAGATGCTGGCAGCAAGGCCAAGTGGCTTTCTGCCTTTATGGGGACAAAAGGAAAAGTAGTAATTGTTGTGTTGTAATTAGCAGGCAGTGGAAAGATATCCAGTTGTCTGTCTTTCTTGTTTCTTCTGTTCCTGGAGACTTGGTTATCTCTGAAATGTAGTCAGGCTTATCACAGGGCATGTGATTTTGCCCCTGAGATATTGTTTTGGGCAGGAAACGAAGGCCTGGAGTTTACTACCTGCCCTCTGGTCTGGGAGCTGCTCAGGAACTCCTTTAGGCTACAGAAACAAGTTCTAAAGCTGTTTAGCTGTTGAATATGGAGAGAAAGATGTATGTTTCATTTCTTTTGGCTCTTTTCTGATGTTTGTGAAAACAAGAGTCCCAGCAGGTTGCTTGCCAGCAGAGAGCTCATAGGATTGACTTTTAGCTGTCATAAGAAAATTAGGGAATTGGATATTTTCCTGTTATTTCAACAAGGCCTTCCTTACAGTTTGAAAATCTGTAATAACTTTAGGCTTTTAAAGACTTCATAATATCTCTACTTGTAATATATCATTTTTTTACTTTAAATTGTGATTGATGTCAGAGTGATGCTAAAACGTAGCTGACATCATGATACTATCAAAATGTGTTCTGTGGTGTGTGACACAATAAGCTTCATTATTAACATCTATAGAGCTGCCAGGAAGATAACTGTCATCATAATTTCCCCACATGATTATTGTTAGATCTGTCATCAAAAACCTCAGAGGCCAGGGAGAGAGACAATATGGTGGATGAGAAACGACTGAAACCAGAGTGTCCACACAAGAAGGAAGACTTTAGAAGAATGTGAAAAACAAACACACAGGCAGACAATCATAGATCAGATGCGGATCAGAAGCAAGGGTCCCTGAAACTACCAGACACTCCACTGGAAGAGGTTGCAGAGCAAAACTGGAAGGAGAAAGGTATCAGCAGGGTCTAAACCCCAAGAGGCTTGGAGACCAGTGGCAAGCGTAGGTGGAGTGGTTAAATTTCCCCTCCCTTGCATCTCAGACCGCTGGTGGGTTCCTGAGCTCTTGGAGAAACCTGCTAACACCAGCCCAGAGAAGACTACGGCCAGTGAGTGGTGAGCCTCTTGAAGACAGGGTACTGGGCTCCCAGCTCCCTCAGGGCATATCCCACTGCACAGACCAGCACTTCATTCTCCCCTTTTCCTCTCTGTGGCTGCTGACAGAGACAATTTAGCCACTACCCAGAGGAATCCATGGAGAAAAGGACCTTTCATTTTGGGCCCCTGCAGAAGACTGAGGGGTACACAGACTGTGAACTCCCTACCAGCCGGCCCTGCCTTATACTTCTTCCCTGGTGACTCCAGTAGCATGGGGCAAAGCCTGCGACAGATATTGATCCATTTTGGGTACCCTGTGGGTTACTTGAGACCAGCATTCTTCTCCTTGACAGAGTCAGTGATTATTTCCAGGGCCCAGGGGACACGCCTACAGGCCAGATCATGAATAAACAGGTCTTCATTGAATTGCTCAGGGGCACAGAAGGGGTATTTGTGAAGTAATCTACTGAAGTAAATGTGTCTTCAGGGACAGATCAGAGTGGGTCCTAACTGCAGCGTGCTCAAGAGGCAACACTCCTGCCACAAAAGGACCATGCTCCCAGCTGAGGCCATGAACCTGGGGAGGGAACCTCCTGGCTCACATCATAGTCACAGGAGCTCTGCTAGCTTGAGGTCCTGCCTGCCTGCAGAAGTCCAGCAGAAACCAAGGAATAGGGGAAGCTGGAAAGTAGCAAGGCCTGCTCCAGACTGCAGGTGTCTGACTGCCCCACGCCAACACACACTCTTTGACTTAGTGGGGCTATTTCTGCCCCTCCTTTGCTTTTCTCAGAAGCAAAGACCTTTGATTCCTGCTAACATCATTTGCGAAGCTTGACCACAGGCTCTTCCAACCCAGCTTTACCGAGCCTCCCTGCCTCATCTCCACCTGCTGAGCTGGAAAATAAGGACACACCTGGAAGTCCAGGGACCCCACCCACCACCCGAGGCACTAAAGTGCTTCCTCAGAGGAATTAGAGCTGTTTACGGGACCCAAAAACATTACAGCTTCCTCCTCCTGGCAAGCACCACCTACTGACAGGGAGGTCTATCCGCATGCCTTTTAACTGCATCTACTGACTCTTCAAACAGGGTGTGGGTGAATCTCACCTGCAAATACCAACTACTGGCTCAGAGACTAAACTGAGTGTTTCATTATCTAAACAAAACTCTAAATGTAATAAGCAAAGCTGGTTCAGATGTGAAAGAATCAGCAAAAGAACTCTGGAAGTGTGAAGAATCAAACTGAAAGGATACTCCAACAGAGGAACACCAGCTCTCTAGCAATGGTATCAACCAAATTCAGAACACTAAAATGACAAAGAAGAATCTCAAACATGGATTGTAAGAAAACTCAATGATATGCAAGAGAAAATGGACCCCAACACAAAGAAACCACACACACACACACACACACACACAAATTCCAGGACTTCAAAGAAAAATTCACTAACAAAATTGAAATATTAATGAAAAGTCAAACAGAACTTCTGGAAATAAAAACATTATTCAAGGAATTACAAAAGAGAGTGGGAAGTCTCGAGAATAGGGTAGATCAAACAGAACAAAGAATCTCAGGATTTGAAGATAACACCTTTCAATTAAACAAGTCATTTGCTGAGATAGAGCAGAGAAATAAGGAAAAGAGCAAAGCCTACAAGAAATGTGGGATTATGTGAAAAGGCCTAACATGAGAATTGTAGGCATCACTGAGGGTGAAGAAGAAAATACGCAAGTGTTGGATAAACGATTTCAGGATATAATGGAGGAAGTTTCCCTTGCTTTGCTGGAAATCTAGTTATCCAGGTATAAGAAGCTCAAAGGACTCCTGGGAGATTCATTGCAAATGGGAAGACACCATGACACAAACTCTTCATACACTCATGAAAATAACCATGGAAGAGGCTCTCCTATGAGTTTTAAGGCAAAAGCAGCAGGTAACCTACAAAGAAAAACCCATCAGACTAACTGACTAACTGCAGACTTCTCAACTAAGACCTTATAAGCCAGGAGAGACTGGGGCTCCACTCTCACTCTTCTCAACAGAATACTGTCCAGCCTAGAATCTTGTATCCTGTGAAACAAAGATTCTTATATAAAGAAAAATAAAGACCTTCTCAGTCAAGCAAAGTCTGAGGGAATTGATCAAGATAAGACCTTCCCTCTAGGAAGTACTCAGAACAGTGTTACATATGGATTAGCACAATAAAGACCAGTGTAAAATTATCCAAAAGCTAAACATCAAGGGCCAGATGCTACAATGGCTCAAGAGAGAAAAGAAAGCAAAAAAGTTCAATTCAAAGGATGAACATAAATGGGCTCCACTTTTCAATTCTTTCAATAAATGTGAATGGCTTGAACTACCGACTAAAGAGACATGAGCTAGCCAAATGCATAAATATATACAAGCCAAGTATCTTCAGTCTTCAGAAAACACATCTAACCCACAAGGATGCATTTAAACTCAAAGAGAAGAGATAGAAAACAATACTCCATGCAAATGGAAGCCAAAAGAAATTTGGCATAGCAGTTCTCATTTCAGATAACTTAGTCTTCAAATCAACAAAAATAAATTAACACAGAGATGGTCACTACATAATGGTGAAGGGTACAATTCAACAAGAAGACATGACAATTCTAAAGATAGATGCATCTAACTCAGGTGCACCCAAATTCATATATTCTACTTGATCTAAACAAAATGATAAACAACAGCACTGTAATAGTCAAGACTTCAACACCCCTCTGACAGAACAGGACAGATCCTCTAAACAGAAAATAAGCAAAGAAACAATGGACTTAAACAGAATTCTAGAACAAATGGGCCTTACTGACATTTACAGAACCTTCTACCACAAAACCACTGAATATATGTTTTTCTCATCAGCTCATGGGACATTCTCTAAGATTGACCATATCCTAGGTCACAAAGCATGTCTCAACAAACTTAAAAACATAGAAATTATACCATGCATCTTCTCAGACCACACTGGAATAAAATTAGAAATCAACTCCAATAGAAACTCCAATCTTTATATAAAGTCATGAGAACTAAAAACCCTTCTGCTGAATGATTATTGGGTTAAGAAAGAAATTAAGATGGAAAGCAAAAGAGCCTTTGAACTAAATGACAAAGAGGACACAGGTTATTAAAAATCTGTGGGATATAGCTAAAGCAGTCCTGAGAGGAAAATTTATATCCACAAATGCAAAAGATAGAAAGATCACGAGTCAACAATAGAATACATTGTCTAGAAGAACTGGAAAAGGATGAGCAAACAAAGCCTAACCCAGCAGAAGAAATGAAATAACAAAGATAAGAACAGAACTAAATGAAATTAATAACAAAAAGCAATATGGAAGATTAATAAAACAAAAAGTTTGTTCATTGAAAACATAAACAAAATTGACATTCCTCTTGCTAGATTAATGAGAAGGATAAAAGAAAGGACTCTTATTAAGCTCAATCAGGAGTGTAAAAGGAGATATTATGAATGGTACCATGGATACAAAATATCATCTATGAGTACAATAAAAACCTCTATGCGCATAACGTGAAAATGTGGAGGACATGGACAAACAGTTAGAAACACACAGCCTCCCTATGCTGAATGAGGAAGAAACAGAATTCCTGAACAGATCAATATTAAGTACGAAAATTGAAGCAGCAATAAAACCCTTCTTAGAAAAAAAAAGTTCTTGACCATATGGTTTCACACCTGAATTCAAGAAGACTTTCAAAGAAGAGCTGGTGCCTATCCTGCAGAAGTTGTTCCACAACACGGAGAGGAAAGGAATCCTCCCTAACACGTTTTACAATGCCAGTATCACCCTGATACCGAAGTGATGCTGCCATCTCCCCCAGAAGGGGCGAGAGGGTCCAGGCAGGTGTGGAGGGGCCTGCAAGGCCAGCCCATCAGCACCCTCCGGGACCATAGAGCCTGTGCACACTCACAGGACAGGGAGCCAGAGCGGAGAGTGGCACCAGGCCTGCGGTGCTCCTGGACCTCATCAGTTCTGCTGTGTGCCTCACCGCCCTCCCCCCCCCAGAGCATGGGCACTTTAAACACAGCCCCTGACATAAACACACCTACTTACAAAAATGTTGTTTGAATCAATGACTGCTGCTGCCCAGTCCCAGCCACTCTGGACATTGATGGCTCTGTTCTTGGAGTCCCTGGGGACCCAGGCTCTTGGCTCTCACCCTGCTAGACCCAGTCCCGCCTCTCCTAGTCATCTTGTCCCCAGACAGAGGATACTGAGCAGAGGTGCTCAGTGATCTGGACATGAACACTTAAAGGGGAGAAATAGAGGCAGGAGCTCAAGATGTCTCACCAAGAGGGTGCAGGAATTCCTTCATTCAAAACCATCTAACACTCTGCTCCCTTTGCACAGCCCTGCCAGCTCACAGTGTCTGCAGCGAAGACGGAGGGGCGTTCCAAGTGGTGGCCTGGGGGTGCGACCTGAGCTGGAGAATGCCGTGGTGTTGCTCCTGTGCAGACTAAGATTGGATCTAGGGCTCCCAGGTCAACAGGGAGGGGGAGGAGGCCCATGCCCCTCTCCAGTTCCCACTGCCTGCCACAGTGTACCAAGGCCCCAGCTTTCAGAAATGGCCTCCTCCCAGCAGCGGCCCAGGGCCCAGCCCAGGGTCCAGAAAGCATGACAGTGAGTGTCGAGGCTGTCAGGGTCAGTGAGCCCTGACCTTGCTCCAAGGAGAGTGCCTTCTGGGTCGGGAGGCTGAGATGAGCACATGGAAGAAAGTGCCACAGCCCTGCCCCAGCAGAGAAGGGGAGAAACAAGCCTGTCCTGCCCTTGCTGGACAAGTGGCAGGAACGTAAGCTCGTATTTATGTTAATAAACCCGTTTCCAGAGTGGGTGGGTCTCAGTGAGTGCTGAGGGTGTTCCAAACAGGTCCTGGAATTGTTTTTGCCAACCTCATCCAGATGAGAGACCTGCGTTGGCCTACAGGCCCCTCTGTGCCGTGGGCATGCCTAGCGTCTTCCCACGTGAACCGCAGCATTTCAGCCTCAAACCGCCCGACGTGACCCGTACACTGCCCACAGCTGGTCAGTGCCCCGGGCCAAAAGCTTCCAGGACTTCCGGTCCAGATTCTCTTCCCTGCACCCTCCCCACTTTGTAAATCCTTTCCCAGTCTGCTGTAAAGTTGAGAATAGGTGGGAGGAGCACAGAGAGAGTTTGAAGGAAAAGAAAAAGTCCAAAGCAAGAACCTGAGAGGGCTTCCCAACTGCAGGTGATTCATGAGCGCAGGTGGCCCTCCCCTGTCCTCGGGTTTCACACTGACTGCTTCAACCAAGTGAGAGTCGAAATATTTAAAGAGTAAACAATAAAAAATAACACAACAATGAAAATAATACTCATTTTTAAATAACAACTATTTATATAGCATCTATATTGTGTTAGGTATCACAAGGAATCTAGTGATGACACAAAGTATACGGGAGGATTGCGGAGGTTATGTGCAAACGCCACACCATTTTATCTCAGGGACCTGAGCACCCCAAGCTCTGGGTATCCACCGGGGGTCCTGGAACCAATCCCCCTGGGACTGAGGGACAACTGTAATGTGGTGAAAAAACTGGTGCGGGAAGAGGGGAGACCGCCACAGCATGGGCCACTGAGGAGGAGCTGAACCCAAGGGCGGTAGCTGTGGGCAGCTGGGCTGGAGAGGAGGAAGGAGGTGGCTTTGTTCCAACAGTCACAGAAATGCTGCTCCTTCCTCATCCGCCTGCCTCCCTTCCTTTTTCCTCCCCCCTCGGCTCCCTTCCTTCCTCCCCTCCTCCCTGCCAAGGGCGCGGCCTTCCTCTTGGGAGCTAGCCAGGGACACAGGTCAGTGCCCGGCTGAGAGGAAGACCCACGCGATCGTCAGCGCCCTGGCCTTGTGATTCGGCCACCCAGAGTCCGGTGACCTTCCTGGGGTGCTGTTTGCTCCAACACTCGCCCCATAGCTTGTCCTCCCTTCCTCCTCCTCCAGCCTTTCCTGCAGGAAGTGGGGCCACAGGGAAGCCCCTCAGGGAGGAAGACGGTGGCTCCAGGTCTGCCTGGGGCCCTTCCAGCTGGTCTCCCAGGTACATACCAACCACGTCAGCTTCGGTTTCCAACAGCTGGGCAGCTTTGGACAGCGGCCGTCTGTGAGGACGTAAAGACCATGGAGCAGGGACAGCCACGGCCTTCTCTGTGTCTCTCCTCCCCAGCATGAGTGCAGCGGCCCAATGGAGCAGGATTTTCAAATGTCAGAGCTGCAAGGAGCAACCGCAGCCCCTCTCCACCATGTGCGGGCGCCGGAGGTGAAAGGCGTGTTCCAGGCCACAGGCAGGTAGACGGCAGACCCAGACTGAAATTCTCTCATCCGGACACGGAGTCCTGAGCTCTTCTTTGGTAACATTTTGCCCGATGAGACCATGAGTTCTGCGTCTTTCGAAATTTCTTGTGGAGCCTAGAGCTGTTCTCTGAACGTGGAGCCAGAATCAACTGACCTTTGTCCTTGGGCCAAGACCTAGTCCGTGGGCCTAGTCCAGGCCCTCAAAGGGAGATCAGGGCCGAGCCCTCACTCTCTGGAGTGGACAACCTCATCTCCCACTATAGGCCTGCCAGGGCCCGGGGGAGATCGACCCGCCCAGGTACACCGCAGCAGTGGAGATGGCTCTGGACGCCACGGTGTGGAAGCAGGTGTTCCAGGAACTAATCCAGGAGGTGAAGCCATGGCACAGATGGACCCTGACGCCAGACAAGGGCCTTCTTCCCAACGTCCTGAATCCAGGGTGGATGCAATACCAGAAGTGGGCCTTCGCCAGGTGAGGGGGGAATGCGATGGTACACCTTCCAGAAAATTCTTGCTGATTTCTTACTATGTATAGTGGTTAGTTTTCTGGTTCCAGTCCATGCTTGCAAATGGAACACTATAGGAAGAAAGATGCCCATCATCCAAGAAGTTTGTTTTGTTTTGTTTTGAGACAGAGTCTCACTCTGTTCCCTGGGCTAGAGTGCCATGGCGTCAGCCTAGCTCACAGCAACCTCAAACTCCTGGGCTCAAGCGATCCTGCTGCCTCAGCCTCCCGAGTAGCAGGGACTACCGGCATGTGCCACCATAGCTAGCTAATTTTTTCTATGTATTTTTAGTTGGTTAATTAATTTCTTTGTATTTTTACCAGAAACAGGGTCTTGCTCTTACTCAGGCTGGTTTCAAACTCCTGACCTTGAGCGATCCACCTGCCTCGGCCTCCCAGAGTGCTAGGATTACAGGCGTGAGCCACCACACTCGGCCCCAAGAAGTTTTAACCTCATTAAATTACAATGAACCCCCAAACAACAGCAGGCCTGGACACCAGCGCGGGCCAGTGCCTGGGTACAGAAAGCAGGCTGTGGGGATGAAACTGCACCGGCGGAGGCAGGGGACAGCGGGGAAGGGCCAGGGGAGGAAGGGCAGCTATTCCTCTCGGGCCGCACATGTGCTCCCCACCTGGGGAGACTCACGGGTCCACCACGGAGCCCCTGGGGGGAGAGGCCCACCGCCCAGAGGAGACCCCCCCCCCAGGGAAAGGCCAGAAGGCAGGGGGCTGAGCCACGCACAGCAATGTTGCCCCTCTCTGCCCTGAGCTGATGGAATCTTTTCTAAATAGGACTCTTGGAGATCATCCAAAGTCTCGCCCTCCCTTTCCTCCGCCCTCCCCCCCCCAAAAGCGGAGCCCCAGGGCCCAGGGCAGGCGGTGTGGGGATTGCCCTCAGGGCACACGGTGGAGTCCCGGGGCTCCATGCTGCCTGCAGCTCTTTCTGGAGTCTGGGCAGAGGAGTTGTCCTCACAGCCTGCGGCTTTCCCAGGCCAGGAGCTGGCATCAGGAGCATCGGGGCAAAGTCTCGGCCATGTATTGGTGAGAACTTTGGGCTCTGAGCCAGCGCAGGAATGGACCACCAGGACCCAGGGAGGGCGGTGGACTTTGGCTCAGAACACAGCCCAGGCCCCTCTGACGCCAGCGAGTCCCAGCAGGGTCTCTCACAGTGGGCGAAGCTTCTTGGCGTCTCCCCTCGTCTCATCTGTGCGTCTCATCTGCACTGAGGCCAGAACCCAGATCCAGGAGGGAGACCTGGACCCACTCATTCTTCCCAGCCCCCCAAGTCACATCCCGACTTCATGTGCCCTGAAGGCTCGGCTCAGCTGCAGGAATAAGTACACATGGAAATACCAGGGATTTAACCCACCACGTGGCTCCTGGGGTCACCGGGGCAGAGGAGGAGAGAGCTGGAACGTCTTACAGGGGCTCCCGTGGCCAGATCTGGAAGGAGCACATATCACTGCCAGCCTCATGTCATTGCCAGCTGGCCCCGTAGCCCCCACCTGACTGCCTGTGTGCTGGGGAGTGGGAGGCAGTGGCGAGTAATGTGGTGACCATTTAATGTCTCTGCCACACGGCAGCCCCCTGCCTCACCTAGGATTTCTATCCTGGGTGCAGCCATGTGCTTCCTGCCGCCTTCTCTCTTTACCTGTCCTAACGTGTCTTTGTCCAAATATTTTAGCCCAGAAAGTTGCCCTCCTGCCTGCTGAGACAAGGTGTCATTCTCTTGCACCCTGTCTGAGGCCAGTGGCACTGAGAATATGAAGCTTTCCAGGCGACCTTGAGCAAAAGAGTTGGGATGGAGGGGAGCGAGGGAAGCGAGAGCTGGACACTGGCTGTCCCTGGGACACTGCAGGCCAGGGCCCTGGGCAGCCAAGCTCGAGGCCAGCTTCACTCTAGGGCGCTGGCCTGAGGGTCTGTGACTTAACACCCACTTGTGTCCATGTGTGGATTGCCGTCCCTGGTTCCAAGCTGATCTGGCTGCTGTTGCAACTGTAGCTTTGACCCATTTGAATTTACATTAGAGGCAACCTTGCTTTGGGGTCCTGCCTATTACCTGCACTGGGTCTCTGGGCATGGCAAGTTTTCAGAGCAGCCTCATCTCGAGAATGAGCACCTTGGACTTAGTAGATGCCCAAGGTCCCTCCCAGCTCCGTCGGCTTATGATTTGTTATTGCAGACACCGTGGGGCACAGACGTGTCTGCGACACAGATGTGTCTGTGACACAGTGGAGATGAGAATGAAGGCTCCGGAAGTTTTTCTGCACCTAACCCGCAAGCCCAGCCAAGTCTCTGTGCTGTTGGCTGTTCCTTCCCCCTCCAGTCGCAGCCCATGCGTGACTTGGCCACGTGGCGCCACGCTGAGGCTCTTGTCCTCCGTCTCCGCAGGTTCCAGTGTTCCTCCTGCTCCCGCAGCTGGGCCTCCGCCCAAGTCCAGGTCCTCTTCCACATGCACTGGAGCGAGGAGAAGTCCCGGGGCCAGGTGAAGATGAGGGTGTTTGCCCAGAGGTGTAAGAAGTGCCCCCAGCCTCCGTTTGAGGTTCCTGAGTTCACACAAGAGAACATCTCAAGGATCCTGAACAACTTGGTGCTCCGGATTCTGAAAAAATGCTACAGAGAAAGATTTAAGTCGATGGAGGAGATTCCCATGATCAAGGAAGCGTCTCTCGAAGGGCCGCACGACAGAGACAACTGCGAGGCGTGTCTGCAGGGATGCTGTGCTGAGAGCGGGCTGGGCCCTGCCCTGCGGCCGCCAGCGCCCCCATCACCGCCCCCGCCAGCGCCCCTGTCACCACCCCTGTCACCGCCCCTGTCACTGCCCTTGTCACTGCCCCTGCCCTCTGGGGACACCTGGCTGGAGACAGGAAGGGCGCAGCCCGCGGTGGCCTCCCTGTTCGCCGGGCCCACGCAGGCGATGAGCCTCCCCACTTCCTGGATCCCCAGAGCAAACGCCACCTGCCCGGGGCAGAGGGCAGTCGAGACCTGCCCCTCCAGTGAGCACGTCCGCTCCTACGCACCCCAGAGCCAAACGCACAGGAACCTAGGCACCTGCTGCTGCTTCCTCCTCCTCCTCGTGGTGGTGGTGGTGGTGATTGTCGTCAAAACCCTGTGAGCCTGGAAAACTCGATGCTGAGTTAAAAAAAAAAAATCAGACACAAAAAGCCACGTATGGTATGACTCCATTTATATGAAATGTCCAGAACAGGTAGATCTGTAGAGACAGGAGGTGGCTACCAGGGGCCGGGGGTGGGGGATGAGAGGAAACGACTGGATCAGCGCGGGGTTGGGGAGGTGAGGATGATGAAGGGCATAGAGGTGGTGGCTGCACAACACTGCCAATGCATGAAATGCCATCGAATTCTTCTCTTTAAAAAGGTTAATTTTGTTATATAACGTTCACTTTACTAAATAAAAAGAACGTCATAATTTCGCTGAAATGTCTATGACTCACAAACCATCTGGAAATCTTTTGAAGCCTGTGTGCCCTTTCGCCAGAAAACCCGGCACGGACTCTCTGAGGTCAGACTGCGGAGGCATTTGGGCTGCAAACCTGGGTTCTCAAATGGTGGTCTCCACAGGGAGCACACGCCCAGGAGAGCTGAGGCGGGACGAGCCACCTGTCTTTCTGTTTAAAGATAATTAGTACAAGTTGTCGGTTTATTAACACTCAGGGCACTCAGGGCCGACAGGGCTGTCACTCAGGCCTGCACAGAGCTTACCTAACGCTTGCATGTTCTACATGAAGCACATCTACGGAGCTCAGAGTCGGAACTCACTCACCACCCCCACAGGGAGGGAGTTCATCTGTCTATGAGGGACCCACCCCCAAGTCACAAACACCTCCCACTAGGCCCCACCTCCACCATTGGGGATCAGATTTCAACACAAGGTTTGGAGGGAGCAGGCATCACACCTCAGCACATGCCCCGCATCCTTCCATGGAAAGGGCAGCATTGCTTGCTCTGAAAGCCTGAAGCGGCTTGTGCGCCGTTGCACAGCTGGCCGGAGCCCTGGGCCCGAAGCTTCCAGGACTTCCGGTCCAGAGGCTCTCCCCCGAACCCTCCCTACTTTGTAAATCCTTCCTTACTCTGCCCGGAAGTCGGAAGTCATGGAGGAACATGGAGAGGTTGAAGGAATAGAAAAAGTCAAAAGGGAGGAATTAAGATGGCTCCTCAAATCTAGGTGATTCTAGAGCTGAGCAAAGCAATGCTGAGACACGAAGCTGGAGGGGCTCAGGGGTTCCTGCCACAGCCTGAGCCTGCCCAGGAAGGAGCTGAACCCGAGGGCAGTAGCTTATTTGGGCTGAAAACCTGAGTTCTCAGTTAATAGTTTCCACCAGGGTAGGTGCAGCTGAGGGGCGGGGCGGGATGCGACACTGAGGAGGGGGAGATACCCTTAAAACTCCATTTAATCTCTCCTTAAAATTGACTATTTCTTGTGGCATGTTTTATCATATATGTTAACATATCAGAAGAATGGTGTGCGTAAATATGTATACGATGTGTGAATAACAAATATACACACATTTAGAGTGCATGCTCAGTGGTTTCTTTCGTGACCTCATGGTGCCACCAAAAACGTTGGGGAACCCCTGTTTTAAAGGCCCAAGCGTGGAAGTCTGGACGGGTCCTCACTAGGACTCTGAAGCTAAAATGGCATTTTGAAAGTGTTCTGTTCTGAGTAATGGGAATAATTTTAAGACTCCTCACGTTTTTGTGTCTAGAAATGTGAATCCTTCAATTTATTTAGAGGAAATGAAAGCAATAACTTCTTTCACTCGCCCCCACTTCATCTGCCCCTCCGCATTGGCTGAGTTGCGGGTTGCTGGCACGCTGGGGTTCCCTCCTTCCGGAGTGCTGTCCCCGCTGGTCCCGCCTCCTGTCCCTGCCCCACACGCAGCCCTGCCGTTTCCTTCCCACTCCTAGGCTTTTCTCACAGATTCCCTCTGCCTCTGCTTGGCTACATTGTGCTCATCTTTCAAGCCCCCACCGAGGGCCAATATCCCTGCGGCGTCTCCTTTCACACCGTGGTAAGGATTTCGTTGCTCTAGTGACATCGTCGTGTGTGTAGCACCTGTTACAGTCCACCCAGCTCTAGTGCTGACTGGTGTCCCCGTGAACCAGGAGTGTCTGGGGTAGGACCCGGCTCCCCGCACCCCTCCCTGCTTCCTCACTGGCAGGGAGCCATCGAACAGCCCCTGCGAGCTGAGAGGACAAGGGCCACGTGGCCGAATGCGCCTGCCACGTCTGGACTGAAAGCCGGGCTCCCTGCACACTGTTTGGGTGTGAACAGCTTCGAAGTGAAAAACGGTGTTTCCCACTTCACCCATTTGCCATTTCTCCCCTCATTCGTATCAATGTGTGACCCTAACTGACTCTACAGCAAAGAACACGCTGCCTCTGAAACTGAAAAAAATGTGTGTTTCATAAGCGACCAAGACTTGATCAACACGTCATGAACAAATGACCCTGGGTGACCCTGGCCTCAGCAGACATCACCCCTGCTGCGAGTGACACACGGGGCGCTGGGAGGGACAGGCGGCTCTGCAGGGCTAGGCGGGGCAGGGGCCAGGACCCGCTGGAGCAGGGCTGAGAGGCGCCCTCAGGACAGAGTCCTTGGCTTGCAGAGGGGTGAGGGCAGCAGGCTGGGCAGTTTGTGGGTCAAGAAGGATCCTGCCAAGGCTTGGGTTTAGACATAGTGAGGACCTACCCGAAGGTGGGCCCTAATTCACATTTGCCCTCACTCCTAGGTTGTGTAGTCCCTGCTCTGGGTGCCGTTCACCCCATCTCACTGGCTTTCACTCCAACTTCTGACTTCCCAGCACTGGGCAGCTGCGGAAATTCCTGAGCAGGCCTTTGGCCTCCCAGCTGCTGGGTTGTTTGTTTTTTGTTTTTTTCCTTTGGAGCAGCACCCTGTGCGTGCACATCTTGGGAATCAGCCAATTGGCTTGAGGAAACATTGAATGCACAATTTTAGGCCTCTTCTATTCCGTTCTCTTCTTTCTTTCTGGGATTTTTTTCCTTCAAATTCCAGGTGCTTACGCAGCCTCAAATCCTGACTTCCGTCTCTCTAGTCAAGCGAAATGGTCACGTTCAGCATTGCTTTATTTACTGGGCTGCAATTTAGGCACTGTCCTCTAGTAAAACTGGGTTACATGGGGCTCACCCTACTGCATCCCTCCTCACGAGGACATTGTGGCCTGGCCATGTTGGTTGCTCTCCAGTGCTTTCTAGCATTTGCCTTCTGGTTTTTGCCCAGTTTTTATAGCTATTTGGGGGGATAGGATTGGTCCAATCCTAGCTACTCTGCAATGGCCAGAACCAGAAAGACTTTTGCAAGTTGTTACTACAAACTTGCAATAGAGTTGTCAGATTTCTCACCTATGGTCGAGGCTACTGTCTTCTAACATGTGAGTAGACGTGAACACTGAGTCAGCCAACGTAGAACATTTCCTCCCTAAACTTTCACGCAGGGCAGTGCTGTCTCACAGAGATACAGACTGTCAGTCACATATGTAAGTTCAATATTTTCAGTGGCCACATTTTAAAAGTAAGTAAAAGCAGGGCAGGTAAAACTAATTTTTATAGCCCATTTTATTTACCCAAATGTATATAAAATATTATCATTTTCACATGTAATCAGCATCAAAATTCTGAGTGATTTTCTTCTTCTCATGCTAAGTCTTTGAAACAGAGTATGCATTTTTATGCTCACAATTTGGATGTTACATTTTTATGGGAAATACTTGATCTGTGTTTAAAATTCATAAAATTTACGATTGAAAAATTAGGTTCACAGGTGCAAGTTGTTCATACATAATTAAAGTTGTCCAATAGCTGAATAGGGAATCCATTTTAAAATTTAAACTTAAAGGAATTTCAACAAAATTAAGTATCAGTTTCTCAGTCACCCTAGCCACATTTCACATGCTTATTAGCCATGAGTGGCTAGTGGCTACCACAGATCTGGGTCACTTGAATGAAAGAGGACTTTGCATCTGTGGGCTCCCAGGAAATCCTCAGCCAGTCGCATCTGACCACCTGTGACTGTCTTCCCTGGCCCTGTGGTTGCCAAACCCCTGGCCAGATTTTCCTCATCATTCATTGTGATTAACTTCTAAACACTTTACTATAGATACTGGTGTGTGTGCGCGCGCACGCGTGTTCGTGTGTTCCCGTGTGTGGGGGTGTGGGGTGTGTCTGCTAACGTTTCTTCTATACCCTGTGTGCAGTCGCACGCATCCCAGAGGTGGGCAGTTAGCATTCCTTAGCCTCTAATAGGAATCCTTACTCAAGGCAGCTGTCGTAAGTTTCAAATAAATATTTCTGCAAGGGGGCGATTGTTCATTAGATAAAAGATATGAGAAATGACTGTTTATTGGCGAAATAAGTGATGTTCACCATATATGATTGTTCAGGCATCTCCCCCTCACCATGAATGGAGTATGAGAATCTGAAGTCCCCAGCGGCCCTGCACTTTGAGACGCGTGCCCTGGATTTAAACCCTATCTGCATGTTCCCCACTAAACAGAGCATATGGTGGCCTGATATGGTGTTCCCACCGTCAGAACACAGTCCTGTCTGCCTGAGGGACATATGCAGAGCATGTCTGGGCCACCTAAACACCCGAAGGCTCACAGACCAGGTGGCAGGACCAGGACCTGCTTGCCAACGACTGATTACTGCCTTGGCAGAATACAGTCTTTGCCCCTTGGTAACAAGGTCTGGGGGAAGGCAACCAACACTTGCTGATGAGCGCAGGGAGACCTGGTTGGTGGGGATGGCCGTACTGGCTTTGGGTGAGTCGAGATGCTGTTTACTGGGTTATGTTTTCTTGTTTTCTTGAACTTTTGGAGGTAACAAAATATGTTAATAACAACACAGGGCTAGAAACCGTTCAAGTTTAACATAGGAAATGATCTTTCCTTAAAAATAATCTGACCATTGGTCCTCAAGGAATTCCCCAAGGAGTTTCTCCCTAAAAATCCTTTATCCTTAAGTCACTCACATGTACTTTAGTTGCAAGATTTTCCTTCTTCCTACAAGCTCAGATATCACTTCCCAAATTCATGTTATATGTGGCTCAGAATAGCCCTCTGAATTAATCACAGTTCTCAGAGAAACAAAAGCAATAGGGTATACAGGTGCTCCTCAATCTACGATGGGATTATATCCCAATAAATTCAACATAAATTAAAAATATCATGAGTCAAAAATACATTTAATACATCCAAACTACTGAACGTCATAGCTTAGCTTAGCCTAGCCTACCTTAAATGTGCTCAGAACAGCATGGGGAGGGAGTATCATACCACAAATCACTAGCTCAGGAAAAGATCAAAATGCAAATTTTGAAATATGGTTTCTATTGAATGCATATCACTTTTGCATCATTGAAAGGTCAAAAATTTGAAAGTAGAACCATCATAAGTCAGGGACCATCTGTATATAGACTTGTAAGAAGGGATTTACTATGGAAATAAGTTCACATGATTTTAGAGGTCGAGAAGTCCCACAGCCTGCCATCCCATCTGCAAGCTGGAGAACCAGGAAAGCCAGTGGTGTGATTCCGTCCGAGTCTGAAGGCCTGAGAACTGAGGGGGGAGGGAAACGGTGCAATTGTGAGTCCCAGAGTCCA
The DNA here is from genome assembly GCA_008750895.1 of Mirza zaza. Lineage (NCBI taxonomy): Eukaryota > Metazoa > Chordata > Mammalia > Primates > Cheirogaleidae > Mirza > Mirza zaza. The sequence continues at coordinate 27,196 of VSMD01046157.1, forward strand.
AAGGCAGGAGGGTAGGAGAAGATGGATGTCCTAGCTCCAGAAGAGAGCAAATTCACTCTTCTTCCACCATTTCATTCTATCTGGGCATCTGTGTGATGTCTGCTCACATTGGTGAGGGTTGTCTTCTTGACTCAATCTACTTGTTCAAATGCAAATCTGTCAGGAAACACTCACAGATGCATCCAGAAATAATGTTTTACCAGCCATCTGAGCACTCTGCATGCCAGTTAAGTTGAAACCTAAAATTGACCATCACACCTTCCTAGACTTACCTTCCCAGCTCGAGCATAACTAGGTCCTGAGCTTGTCTTTCATCTCTTCAAACTCACTAACAGGGAAAGAACTGGCAGGTGCTTTCACAATTTTTACTGTTCTTCTCAGAATTTTCTAGGCTATTTTGCTTGTTTATTCTCTGACATATATTTTAGAATCAACTTCTCTAGTTCTAGATTTAAAAAAAAGAAAGAAATTTAAAGGAAAAGAAAGCCTACCAGTATTTTATTGTGATCACATTAAATTTATAGATTAATGTAGGGAAAATTGGAATTTTTATTATACTGAATCTTCCTATTCAAGAATATGGCATATCATTCCATTTGTAAAAGACTTTTGAGTCCCTCATATGTGTTTTAACACCTTTGATCCATGGGTTTTTGTATATATATTATCAGGAATTTTTATATATTATAAATGGGTTTCTCTCATTATATCTTCTAGCTATTTTTACTATGTGTGAGGGCTTTTGGGTTTTATATATTTTATATCCCACTATCTTCCTGATGTCTATTATTTTTTGCCATAATGTTTCAGCTGATTCTCTTGGGTTTCCCAGGTGGGCAATCACATCATCTGCAAAATGTGTTCATTTTACCTCCTTTCTAACTTCAATACCTCTATTTTCTTTCTTTTCTCTAATTGTATAGTAGTAGTGGGGATTTTAGAGGTGATGTCTCCAGTTTTTCCTCATTAATACAATGTTGACTTTGAAAGTGCTCATCAATTTCTATTTCATTAAGTATTTTAAAATCAAGAGTGGGCATTCAAGACCATTGGAACAAAATGCAAAGTCCATAAATAGATTCATATGCAAATTTAATATACATGGAAGGCATCATCCACATCTGTATGGAAAGGGTAGACTTTTTAGTAAGTGTTTTTAGTGTAACCTGATAGCCATATGGTAAAACATAGAATTAGAACTATTCCTCAGCTATATACCAGGATAGATTCCAAATGAACTATGGATTTAAATGTAAATAATAAAACCTTACAAGTATTAGGGAAAAAATGGGTGAATTCCCTTGTGGTATGGCGGCCCCAACAATGCCCATGTCCTAATCCCCAGAACCTGTGAAGAATGTGTTACCTTACATGGCACAAAGGACTTTGCAGATATGATTAAGGTTAAGGACCATAAAATAGATTATCCTGGATTATCCAGTAGGACCCAGTATAATCACATGAGTCCTGAAAAGTAGAGACTCTTTCCTGGCTCTAGTGGGAGAGATGTGACCACAGAAGAAGGGTCAGAGAGATGCAATGTTGCTGGCCTTGGACATGGAAGGGGGAGGCCAGCTGCCCAAAGCATGGGGATTGCCTCCTGAAGCTGGAAAAGCCAAGAAAACAGATTTTCTCCTGGAACCTCTAGAAAGGAATGCAGCCCTGCTGACACCTTGACTTTGGCCCAGTGAGACCTGTGCTGGACTTCCAACCTACAGAACTGTAAGAGTAAATCTGCCTTGTTGTAAGCCACTACATCGTGGTTATTTGTTACGGCAACAATTGGAAATTAATATATCTATTTCTCTGCCTATAAAGCAAAGGGACCGTCTCTTGGTCCTACCCTGAGTCACAGTCTGAGCTTCTGACTGTGCTTTCCTAAATTCTTATTCAGTAGGGATGTTGGAAATAGTGGCACAAGTGGGGGAGTCACAGAGGGTGCACCCCAAAACCCAGGTGGGGAGGACAGAGAGCTGGATTGAGGACCTGTGGTCCAGCAAATTGCATTTGAACAAATAAATTTCTGGTTACTATAAACTTCAGAGATAGAAATGGGAACTTTAGAAGATTAATGTAATCCCCTGGGAAGGAGTGTTATTTTAATTTGTCAGAATAAATTACTAAAAATGTAGCCTGCCACGTGTCCCCTCTCAGCCCAAGGGAATTTGGCTTCTGCAAGATTCTAATGACCTAAATTGCAATGCCACCATAATTATAGTGTTATTAATATTTAATGACCATATTGTCCTCTGTTCTATAATGAGAGTATTTTAAAAGCAAAATTGGCAAAGGTAAAGATGAGAAATTAGCCTTAAAGTATTATCACTTGGCTCACTAGAGAACTGGAACTTAACACCAGGTCTCAAAGAGCTTTGGTTCACATGGAATGTATTTGCAAACCAGGCTCAACATTTGATTTCAATGAAAGTAAGAAAATGCAATTTCTTAAAACGGTGGTAAAATACATAACATAAACCATTTAACCATTTTTAAGTGTTCGGTTCAGCCATGTAAGTACATTCACATTGTTGTGAAACAGATCTTCAGAACTTTTTAATCTTGCAGAACTAAAATTCTATACCCATTAAAAGCCAACTCCCTATTCCCTCCTCCCCCCAGCCCCTGATAACCACCATTCTACTTCCTCTCTCTATGAATTTGACTGCATTAGATACCTCAAATAAGTAGAATCATACAGTATTCGTCTTTTGTGGTCAGCTTATTTCACTTAGCCTAATGTCCTCAAGGTTCATCCATGTTGTAGCATGTGTCAGAATTTCCCTTCTTCGGGGCTAAATAGTATTCTATTGTATGTATTATTATACATTGCATTTTGTTTATCCACTCATCCATTGATGGACATTTTGGTTGCTTCCACTTCTCAGCTATTATGAATAGTGCTGCTATGACCATGATTGTACAAATATCTCTTTGAGACTCTCCTTTCAATTCTTTTGTACATATACCCAGAAGTGGAATTACTGGATCATATGGTGGTTCTATTTTTAATTTTTTGAGGACTATCATACTGTTTTTCATAGTGATAAAACCATTTTACAATCCCACAGACAATGTACAAGTGTTCCAATTTCTCCACTTACTCATCAATGCTTATTTTGGGTTTTTGGTTTTTTATCATAGCCCTACTAATGGGTATGAAGTGATATCTTGTAGTGGTTTTGATTTGCATTTCTAGAAAATGTCATTTTTATGAGGCAAGGTCATATTTTCAAGGCAATGTCACAAACCATATTTCTATATCTCAGCATAGAGATAACTATTGGGAACACAGCAAAAATTTGTGGATAAATTCTGCATAGACTTGCTGTTCATTTTCAAACATTTAAGCACAGTCTATACCTGTATTAGGCAAACTCTAGGAACTGAAAACCTAATAGGGGGGACAAGACAGATACAAACACATGCCAGTTAGTAAGAGAGACAAGCATTTTCCACTCATTACTTTAATGTTTATACATATATTCTGTTTCCCAAATTATGTATCAGTCCATATGCATTATGTAAAGTTTTCAAATCTCTATAATATTTCCATTAAGATGCATATTCTACTTTAGAATCTTTCTGCATTTTTACATTTATATGAATAAATTAAATAGTATCTCTACAAACACTCAAATAATATATTTGTTTTGGGTTATCATGTAACATGAAATGATTACATATCAATGCAGTATTCTTTCCATTTATTTATATGTGACAGAGACAAGGTTTTTACACAAAAGACTGTTTTTATTTTAATACAATTTACATAAATTATGGACAGTCTATTTGTGTGGAAGCCCCCATTCACCCCTTTTTCAGATACATCTTCCATTTAGCTATACATAACATATACCCTGGCATGAAATAAAATTCCAAAATCATTCAGGTAGTACAGTTAATGAATTTGAATTATATTTTAAAGAGTTAAAAAGAAAAATATAATTTTTTTAGGTTCAAATACAGTGATTTCTTATTTTCCTACTCTTCATCTTTTTTTTGTTGTTGTTGTTGTTGAGACAGAGTCTCACTTTATTGCCTAGGCTAGAGTGAGTGCCATGGTGTCAGCCTAGCTCACAGCAACCTCAAACTCCTGGGCTCAAGCAATCCTGCTGCCTCAGCCTCCCAAGTAGCTGGGACTACAGGCATGTGCCACCATGCCCGGCTAATTTTTTCTATATATATTAGTTGGCCAATTAATTTCTTTCTATTTATAGTAGAGATGGGGTCTCGCTCTTGCTCAGGCTGGTCTCGAACTCCTGAGCTCAAACGATCCGCCCACCTCGGCCTCCCAGAGAGCTAGGATTACAGGCTTGAGCCACCGGGCCCGGCCCTACTCTTCATCTTTTAACCTCCTTCTCAGAGTTTGATTTAAAGTTGCTGCAATTCTCTACTGAAGCATTACCATATGGTTTTAGAATATTCTGCCTGTATTACATCTCTTGAGAATAAAATGTTTAGATGTATCATTAAGCTCATCAGGACAAAATATTGGGATGTCAATGATAACCCTTTTAAAATGCATGCCCCTGAGAACAAACTGGTTCTTCAGACAAGCGAAAATAAATGTCACCCTTCATTTCTACCCCAGAATAACCCCCAAATCCCGAACTGTGCTGTCTAGTATGGTAACCATGCATTCGCAGGGACCCCAGTTTCCCCTGCTTTCTCTCTGTGCTGATCAAGAAACACAGAGGAGGCCGGGCATGGTAGCTCACGCCTGTAATCCTAGCACTCTGGGAGGCCGAGGCAGATGGATTGCTCAAGGTCAGGAGTTGGAAACCAGTCTGAGCAAGCGCGAGACCCTGTCTCTACTAAAAATATAAAGAAATTAATTGGCCAACTAAAAATATATAGAAAAAATTAGCTGGGCATGGTGGCGCATGCCTGTAGTCCCAGCTACTCGGGAGGCTGAGGCAGAAGAATAGGTTGAGGCCAGGAGTTTGAGGTTGCTATGAGTTAGGCTGACGCCACAGCATTCTAGCCCGGGCAACAGAGTGAGACTCTGTCTCCAAAAAAAAGAAAGAAACACAGAGGGCCTTGACTGCTCTGTGACCCAGCCAGCTACATGTTTCCCCTGCAGACTTGAACCCAAGTCCAGGCCTTGGACATTCTCAGGCACTGATAAGGGTGTTTAGCTTGTTGCTGGAAACACTAGAAGATCAACCACATTGCTAAACACGTAGAAGCCAACCCTGCTCCCAGCCAAATTCCTTAAACCATCATGTGAACTCTTGACCCAACTCCTTCACTGGGGACATGCCTCGGTAGAACATCCCTGTCTCACTGTCCGTCACAAGGAGCTGCAGCCCATCCCGTAGGTAAGTCCCCCTAATAAAGGTCTGGACTGGTCACCCTGGCATTTAGTGCTTCTTTTGTTGGAATCCCCAACCGGGTGCCATCTTGGGACGGTTTGGGACACTCTCTCATAGGAATTACCCTGCTGTCACTTGGGGGCTACTCCAGCCTTGAGTGTGGCCTGACAAAACAACGGGGCTATTTAAATTTAATTTAAAATCTAGTTCTTCAGTCACAGCAGACACTGTTCAGGTGCTAAGAACCGAGTGTCTGGAGGTCGCTGCACTGGGCAGCACAGACGTGGAACATCTCGCCACCACAGGAAGCTCTGTGGGGCGGCCTGGCACCAGGACACAGAGGTGTCGATTCCTGTGTGAACATGGAACTGTGTGCACCTTTCCCTTCTGACTCACAAAGGCTACTTGTTTAAGCTTATCTTGAAGACCACCCGTCACAATCCTGTTTATTTTAGCCCAAGACAGTGGAATAAAAATAAAAGACTGTGTACAATCTCTCCAAATCATGTTATGTGATCTAAGAGCCCAAAGCCCCATAATGAATCCCATCCTTGTCAATGACAAACACAGTCCCATGGGCTCCCTCTGGGCAGAGGCATCTTTGCGAAGGCACAGTTCTCCTTCCATAGCCACAAGGAAGCCTTGGCTAGGGACTCCTTATCAGTGTAGACTAGTCCTCTCCATTACCTTAGCTGGCCACCTTTAGGGAAGGGGCCCTGAGGGCATTGGTTCTGCTCTTTACTCTGATGTCAGTCCCAGGACCCCCGTGGCGGCCACTCAGGGTAGGATGGCCACCCACGTAGGTCATGCAAGATTTTCCACGAATAGCCAGGCCCACATGGCCTCAGCCAGGGCTATCCACGTACCATCTGAGCACCTCATGCCCAAAGCACAGGCGATATTCCAGCCTTTCTACCTTCAAGGCCCAGATTGTACCTAAAGTCTCTCCTGAGAGCCAACATTTGCCAAAATATAATTTAAAACATATGGAAATAGCAATTGATATAAGCCCAAGGAAAATTATCTTAGTAAAATTAAAACTTTTTCAAAATAATAAACTCTCATCTGACTAGTGCAATATAAATGCTCTTTTCACAATCCCTTTATCCCTTAATTCCTGAAAACAATGCACTTAACTTCAGAATTTGGTCTTTAAGCTATAATTTAAAAAAATAATACATTTTTTAAAATATTAAATGTGCATTATTTAGAAATGAGTGTATGCAAATGAACCTGTAAATATCAATATTTAAACCAATTTATCAATTCTCTAGTCCATGGAGGGAGGTATTCATAAATTTGAAATCTGAAAATCATTTTTCTTAACAACTATGACAGTGGTTTCTAGACTGTGTCCTTAAGCACAAGCCATTATTGTTATATGACATGACACATAACACAAAGATTTAAAGCTCCACAGGATAGGGAGATTTGGCAGTCTTCTGATGGAAGATATCAAAGTTGAAGGCTAAAAGATACTTTGGTGGTATAGCTGGGAACAGATTCTGTAACAAAAAGAAAAAATATGCTCAACCATTCACCATTTTATTATGAAATATAACGACATGGCATGGCCTATGTCAATACACAAATTATTGCCACTTCATGCTTTAAGTATAGAGACAATGTATAGGTGCTAAATAACACATTTATCACCATTTAAGTCAGCCATCACGAACGTGTGGTCAAGCTTCAGAAATGTTTAGATATAATTAACTCTCATTCTTTTGCAGTCTTTCCAACCAACTCACACAACTACATCAAGATCTCGGAAACTGCTTGACCCTACAGAAATAAAAGCCGACAGAACAGAGACAGATGGACTTGGGATTGTGGATCCCAGGTGGAAGGGAGAAGTTAGGACTATTCCTACATCAAGCCTGATCTTACTAGGGAAACTTTCTCCCAACCTTGTTCTTCCTGCTAGTCAGAGGCCCTCTCTCTCTTCCTTCCCAGGTAATCTTGTCAAAGGAAGTCTGTATAGCAACAGTTCTCGGGCACAAGGCATCAACGCCACCTGGAACTTGTTAGAAATGCACCTTCTCAGCCCTCCCCACACCTGATGGGTCAAAATCCTGATTCTTAAGTTCACTGAAGTGTGAACCAGTGAGGACCAGTGAGGGCCTCACAAACAACCCCATCAGTCTTGAGTCGCAGGCCCAAGGGGACTAAACCTACTTTTTTCCTTATACTCACTGACTCTATGACTGACTCAGACAGTGGTCAAATGAGGAAGGAGAGAAAAAATGGAAGACACCACAATTAAGAAAGGAAAACATATACATTCTTAAAAATTCAAAGCACATGCTTGACCATATCCAGGTTGAATCGTAAGAAACTAGCATTTTTATTGGTCAAAACCAGCTGAATATTAGCAATACCAATATGAATATATGAAAGATAATTATTATAATTATTTATAAATATTAAATTATGACATCATCTTGACATTAAGTATTAGCAACAGGATTATCCATTATGAAGAAATAATTAAAATTATTACAATTATTTAGAAATAAGTGAATGGATTCAAAATCTATCACTAATTTTTTAAAAGCGAATTATTTTTAAATAACAAATCATTTTATTTAAATAATGAATTTATTTATTAATAAATATTTTATAATGAATTTGTTCACTAAATAGTATTTATTTTATAATAAATTTATTTATTTTATTTAAATTAATTAACTTCGAAAGCAAATTATTATTGCTGGCCACATAGAGGCAAAATTTAAGACCTATTCTCTCTAATCCATTTTTGTATTTTTATATAATAGCTCTAAAATATAATCACGAATAATTAAATGAGTAAAACAGAACGATAAAGTTTTTCACAAGAGAAAAATCATACATCAGTGAGTACTAATAAAAAAAAAGAACAAAAACAAAAACCAAAAAAGATTAGGGATAGCTAAATAGATTAAAGGTAACTGTACAGAAATTTTCTTGAGTTGAAAAAGTTTTCAATTTATCAAATAAATGGAATTTTTCCTTAGTGCCATTGAATCTCTGAATGTGTGAATGTGACTGAGCATCTTCAGACATCTCCTGATGAGGGAGGACCACGCTCTTGTGCACGGAATTTCCTGAGTGTGACAGAGGGAACATGCCACAGCTCTCATCCCCACGGGCACCGGGGCCAGTGCTACGGTCTCCTACACGCACAGGAATCCCTCTTACCGTCAGCTGGACACCTAGCTCACCAAGGAAAACGACTGAGAAATTAAGTGATAACTCCCAGGCATTCGGATCTAGAAAGGAGGAGGTGATTAGAAGTCCAAACGGCCATTTAGACCTGGATGTCTGCATGTGACAGGCAGAGGGGACTCTACGCCTTCCTGCACATCAGTGGGATCTCACGACTCCTTCCGAAACAGCCACTGGAATCTGGCTCTGGGAAACACCTGTCCCGCCCTTTCCTGAGGGACCTGACCACCCACGCTCCTCTATATTGTCACCACCCCGTGGAAAAGCAAAAGTAAACGGATCTACTCACTAATCTGCCATCTTGTGTTTTTCCTCTTGAGTTTTTTTTTATATAAGTGTCCCTTGATTTTATGAGACATAACTTTTTCTAAAGCTGAAAATAAATGGATTTTGAAATGGAACCGTATATTCCCATTAATGTCTAATACTGTTTTGTCAATACTATTTAGTAAAAGCTCATGTATGGTTAATAATGCAATCCTCACATTCTAAGGGTGTGTTTCTCAGCCTCCCTGTCAAACAGTCGGTGATATATCAAGCAATCAAATGCACTAGAAAAATTTGATATTTTAAGGGAATGTGTCATTTTGGTTTGGTTTTTTGGGAGGGTAAATGGAAAAATAATTTACAAAGTAACCTGCTCCCTAACCAATTAACTTTTTGTCAATTTGACTTAATAAATGTGTGGCATAAGGGAGTGGAATTCTGGACATTCATTTTAAATAATTTTAAATATGAGCAACCCACCTCTTTCTTTAAGATCTTCAATATAGGCTTTCATAAATTCTTTATCAAAATGTCGGCGATCCTGTTCACTTTCCATTATTTCATCACCGTCTTGACATTGTGTATTATCAATGGGGTTGTCCATAAGGCTCACAAATCTATTCAAGAAAGCATGGAAAATATGACATTATCACCTGTGCATTTTTAACTGCAAATGTTCTCATGTCAGATCACAACCTCTGTGGTAGGAAACCCCAACGTCTGGCTTATTCTAGAAAGTCACAGTTGATCACATACTATGAGTCTCACAGTGGAATCCCAAATCCAGCAGGAGTGTGGAGTCAGTTTTAAGGCAGAGACTGACTGTCCAGAGCGCTGATGAGGAACTGAGAAGACCTTAGTCACAGAGAAGACAGGGCAGGAGACTCAAAGTGGACAAAATGCACCCTCTCAGTCAGATCCTTACAACTGCATGTCATCTTGCAGTGTTTGATGTTACCCCCAATTAGTGACATCGAACTTTAAAATGACGAGCTAAATTACAAAGGAATCAGAGAAAATCCCCACGAAAGAGGTATTCAGAAAACACATAATTGCTATGAAAAAAGCAGCATTTGATCTTCTGTCTTCACGATTTTTAAAGATGTTTTGGTGTGAAAGATATAATTGTTTCAATTCAAAATTGGAAATCTCTCAAATAGTCTTCGGTTGCAATTAAAGGCCCTGCAGTCTTGAGGTGTTAGCTGCTCTCCCTGGGTTGTAGGAGAGTGCTCTGTATATGGGAGACAGAGCCACACACATGTCATGCGTTAGTATATTTCCCTCTTCATTTTCCTTTTAATCTTATTTAATGTCTGAATATGGAGAAAATAAAAGAGCTTTCATTTTTAATGTATATAGAATCATTCACCTTTTCCTTTACAATTTTTCATTGAATTAATTTTTATCATTCTTCCCTGTCCAAAAATAGGAAACATATCTATATTTTATTCTTCAAAGTTTTTATCAAAGTAATCACTGTACATACTTTACATTTTGCAGAGTATAAGGTACTTTTTGTGAAGCAGTATTCTTTCACCCTCCCTTATATTACTCTTGGATCCCAGAGGCAGCTCTCCTTCATTGTCAATTGCTATTTTTACTTAATCTATTTAAAATATCTTCTACCTTAGGACAAATATTTTAATGTCAGTCAATCAAATAATGGTATTCCTCCCTTTCTCTTCAATTTTCCAACCTTCACACCTCCCAATTTTTATATGTTCTTTTAACATTTTATTATAAAAATTTTCAAATATTCAGAAAAATAGAATTTTATAATGAACATCCATGTACACACCTCTCAGCCTCTACTTTTAACAACTGACTGCTGGGCATGGTGGCTCACAGCTGTAATCCTAGCACTCTGGGAAGCCAAGGCAGGAGGATTGCTCGAGCTCAGAAATTAGAGAACAGCCTGAACAAGAGCGAGATCCTGTCTCTATTAAAAATTGAAAAAATTAGCCACGTTGTAGTGGTGCACACCTGTAGTCCCAGCTACTTGGGAGGCTGAGGCAGGGGGGTTGTTTGAACCCAGGAGTTTGAGGTTGCTGTGAGCTAGGCTGATGCCACTGCACTCTACCCAGGGCAACAGAGTGAGAGTGTATCTCCATAAAAAAATAAAAAGTGAAAAACATCATACTATACTTGCTTTACCACATATCCACACATCCATCCACACATTAGCCATCTTTTTTTAATTTTTTTTTTTTTTTTAGAGACAGGGTCTCACTCTGTCACCCACGCCAGAGTGCAGTGGCACTATCATAGCTCACAGCAACCTCAAACACCAGGGATCAAGTGATCCTCTTGCCTCAGCCTCCCGAGTAGCTGGGACTACAGGCTACACCACACCCAACTAACCATCTTATCTTTGTGATGCCTCTCAAAGCATATCACAGACATTGTATCCTTTTACATCGTTAAGGTCAATGCTATACTCATTCTGATGTGTAACCACATCTAAACTTTCTTTTACTTACAGTTTGATTCCAAAATAGAAAATGAATAAACAATATTTACATTTTTGTGACAATTATGTGGTAAGGCTTGGTGATGCCTTCATACTTGAGAATGAGACACAGAAATGCTGGCTGGGCACCCTGGGCATGTGGGCAGTTCTGGCCACGGGGTGGGCCTCACTGTGGGTGGTCACCCCGGCAGGGCATTAGCAGGTGCTCTGGGGAATCTCCAAACACGACCGTCCTTTCTCCAGGGCCACCCTCGGGGAAACCTGGGGCCTTGTGCAGAGTGCTCCGCCCACTGGAATGGAAGAGGACATTGAGGGAGGCTGCCTCTTACTATGGAAATATTCCCTTTTTCTTTCTGTTTCTAGCACCATGTTTCTGTCTGTACCTCCCTGTACCTGGAATTTCTGACCACCGAGCTTCTTCAGAGTTCTTCAGGGCAGACCGGCCCACTCTCCAGCTTGCTCTCTGGGCTTGGGCTTGTTTCATCCCATTGTCACCAATCACCGCTGTCCTGTTTGTTTTATGTCTCACATAAACGTGCTGAGATCGCTCACTCTGTGAAGGCCTCCCCTTGCTCTCTCCGTCACTGCAAAGCTTAAGTATTTTACATTTTTTTCCTTCCATGTTAATGGGCTCTCAGGAGGGACAAGTGTGAAACATATGGTCAAGCCACCATTAACCATTAAATACCATTAACACGGTATTTCTTATTTTTTCTATACCTTCCTTTTTATATTGAACTTGTGGCTTGATCTAGATTTCTTTCTATATGCTTTATATACCATGTATTTATGATATCCACTATATATGGCATATATAGCTATGTGCTACCAAGCTTTCTTATGCTATAAAATGAGGAATAAGTTTTATCTTTTTTTTTTCTAACTAGCCAATTTCCTCAATATTGTATAAAATCATCCATACTTTCCCCGCTGGCTTATGAGAATTCCTGTATCACGTATTAATCTCTTCCAGTAATTTATCTATAAATCATTGCCCCACATCACATCATTTGCCAAGAATTACAATGTTCTGTCACATTACTCTTGTTTTCTAAAATTATCATTACTGTTCTTAGCTTTCAAATTCCTTTTTCAAGTTCCAAAAAAGAATTCCATTGGAGTTATGATTGAAATTATATCATACCTAGGTAGAATTTTTGGAAGAAATCACATCTTTACCATCTTTTTACCAGGAAAAATATAGTATGTCTTTCCCAAATATTCACAATTTCTTTGATAGCCTTTGGGAAGATATTTTAGTCCCTTTCAGATAAGAGAACTATTTTTCACTAGGGTTTTTCCTAGATATTTTGTATTTTTGGTTACTGCTATTAATGCCATCATTTCTTCCCTTATTTTTCTATAGGTTATTCCTGAGAAATAAGTAACCTATTAAATTTTTTTTACAAACTTGCATCTAGTCTTTTTATTTAGCTTTCAATAATTCCAAGAGCTTTCATCTGATTCTCTTAAATTTCTGAGTCCTACAAATACGTCATTTGAAATGACTTTACTTAGACGACAGTTTTACCCTGACCTCTCTTGGAGGCAAAGCTGCCACATGTGGAAGGGATGGATCCTGTTGCCCTCTCACCAGTGGGCCTCTTCTTATCCAAACAACATTCCCAACCCAGCCAAGGACAGTGGGAGACCCATTCAAATGGATGGGATGGGGTGGGCAGTGGGGAGATGTTTTATACCCATTAATTTTGTACTTACACAGGTTGGTCTCTCTGTGTCCAACAGTCAAGCCTCTTTGTTTGCCATGCATTTTGTTGCAAGGACAGGAAGATAGGATTGGACTCTGTGCTGACTGTGAGCATTCACCACTGAGACAGCTTGGGTCCCAGGGAAATATTCCCTCCAGGGGGGGTTTTAACAAGTACCTGGTATTCGAGGCACATGGGTCTCTGGACACAGAGACAAGGTGGCTCATACTAGAGCCATCTCCCGTGAAGGCTCCAAGCTGCTAGGGTAGAGGTGATAGGGGAACCCCAAGTCTCCAAATTCTGGCAGGATGTGCTACCAGGGAGCCGTCGTCAGCTGCCTTGAAGTCATTTTAGGGGAGGGTGGAGCTGGGGATTTTCAATTCTATTTCCTTCTCACCCCAGATCGAAGTCTGTTTATGTCATGTTTGCATGCATGGCTTTTCTTAGTTATGGGTGGTTTAATTTAAAGAAAAGTAAAGAAGGGTGAGGGTACCAGGGAGGATTTGTTCAACAGCTGCTGCCCCCTCCAGGCCAGCAGGGACATGAGTGCTGAGCGACAGGCAGGGGGCGCCGGCATGCGCCTCACTGCACCTTCCACCAGCGCGTAGCAGAAATCCTCTGAGCCATACACCAAAAACCTCAAAATCCTGTAAAGTCATCAGACCTTCTGCGAACTGGGCTCAGGTGCTCAGAGTACGAGAACCATCTAATCCGGTTCCAGAGACAGCTGCCCCGGCTCCGAGGCTCCTAACTCCTTACCTGTGTCTGAAGGTGTCTCTTTGGGGGTCTCTGGGCTACTCACTTTAACGGCGTGGATGAGTCGCAAAGGGCAGTTGGGAGCTCCACCAGATGGTCCCCACTGACGACTAGCAGGGTGAGCTTCTTTAGGTTAAGCATGGACTGAGGAAGATAGGTCAGCCTGTTTTTGTACAAGAGAAAGCTCTGCAGTTCTTCCAGCCTAAGAAGTGAACAGAACCAGAGAACACCAGGACTCAGCTTCGCAGCTAAGAAAACCAGTGTGGATTACAAACAAATTCCAGTAGGAAATCCCACTTTGTTTATTTTACATATGGGACCTTTATGAAAACAAACTCACTTTAAATTTTAAATTAAGAAAGTTATGCCAGGTAACACAATTTCTTTTTAAGTTTTTATTGACTTATTCACCAACTGAAGACACACGTAGCAGCAAGATAAGCACACGGACCATGATGGGGCCTCAAAAATCAGCATATCCCCTCTTCTAGTGTCTCCTGCACTTATAAGAGTCAACAGGACACAGGAAAGAAATCTTACTAGAGCTGGAATGAGAGTAAACAGATTTTGGCAATGTATTTCTTTTTGTACACCTTAAAAGCAGAGTTATTCTTCTCCCATCATATTTTCCAACTTTAAGATGGGAAGAAAACTGCAGAGCGAAAAGAAAATATGTTTTACTCTGTTTTCTATTTTATTCTAACTCAGTGAAAGATTTTTCTTACATTCATTTGCAAAATTGTGGCTAATGCCACAAATATTTCATAAATTCCCCGTTGTGTTTCAAACTAAAACAATTTCCACTTATTCTCAGAAACCCAGAAAGCATCAATACACATCAAATGTACCAGGAGTAGAGACAGATGCAAGTAGGTCATACAAGATGGCAATCAGGCCTAAGCTGCTGTTGGCTTCTGTGTCATGATAGCTGGCTCATGCTTCTTTATAAAAAAAGTGTGTAGATTCTAGAAGGCCAGAGATTGTGTTTCATTCACCACTTTACACCCATCCCACTCTCCAGGCCTGCCATACAGGAGCCAAATAATATTATAAATGGATGAATGAGTAAATCTTAAGTGATTCAGTATAATAATTATTTTTTAAATGTGAAATAGCTACAAGAATATAATTTGAAAACCTTGCTAAGCATATCAATTTTGTTTGATAGATTATGTATAGTAAATCAATAAATGAAATAAAAATTGTTCTCACTGATATTCTAAACATAGAGAGGTATGTTTCTATTCTATACATAATAAATTTACTTTTCTACTTCTGTGTTGTAAAGAAAAGTCAATGATGCCAGTCTATGGAAGAATGAAACAAATTAAAGTTGGCCAAGACAATGAAGATGTGTTCAAATGCACACACATACATGTATAGATGTGATGCAGATTGGAAATTGTCTTATTCTGTAATTTCCTAGAAAACTAATTTCCTAGAAATAATAAACTCTGGAAAATTAGTTGATTTCAAAGAACACTTGTGTACTACATGTTTAAAATGTTAACAGTGTTAAAGGAGTTAGTAACTAATTCATATACCTAACCTGCAGAATGCAAGTAGCTACCTGTCTATATCTTGTGGCAGGTCATTCAGGTTATTGTTGCTGATATCCAACCACTGCAAATTAGACATCCGCAGGACACATATCGGGACGCTTGAAAACTTGTTTGCTGAGATATCTACAAATGTAACTTGCTTCAAATTACTTAACTAGAAAAGAACAACAAAATATTCTACTTAGTTTTATGAGAATGACAACTAAGTTCAATTAATAATTTTTAGATTGATATTTCTTCCCCAAAGGCATTTCTATGAATATATGCAAAACAGATCAATATAGTCTGTATTTTGGAACACCTACTATGTGTCATTCACTGTTTACATGCTGGGGAAGCTAAGATAAACAGTACACCGTGGCTGCCCTCCAGGAGTTTATACTTTCACAAATAAGCAATGCAATTTTACATAGTAAGAACATAAAGAAGCTTTCAACTTGCCATGTTTGGTAACTCGGGTAAATATCTAATCTGCCCAACAACACAGTGGGGTAAGGGCCAGGGATCAACAAAGAGCCCACAGAGAATGGAATATTAGAATCAGGTCCTGAGGACCCCTGACAGGTGGAAAGGTAGGGAAGGAAACCGAGATGGGGGAATAGCATATGCAAAGTCACAGAAGACAGAAAGTGCAAGTCTGAAAGAGTAGAATGACTTAGGGGAGACTGGACTAACAAGTTTTGGCAACTCTTAAGCTGACCCACATTTGGGTTGGTAAAGTGACATGGCAAATGATCAGAAATCTCTACCGTTTCTGTTTCATGTCCATAATTTTTATTTTTAACTTGGTACCTGAAATATGTGTGGAAATATATTTTGATTTTGATTTCAAATGCAATGGGAAGAGTGTCTCATGTTTGGATTTGGTTTTATAAGTTTGATAGTACCAGGAAACATAGGAGCTACCTTTTGTTGACTTATTTGGAGAGTTCATGAATAAAATCGAGCTGCCTCTTGAGATACAGTTTCAAAGTTGTTATGAAATAGGGAGCCCATTGGACCAATAGGAGGTATTACTGAAATGTACAGAAAAAAAGTAGTAGATTTATGCCTCTATTTAGCTTAATATGAAACCCAATGCCGCAGTGCTGAATTTGCTTTAGTAAGACACAGGTTGCTAAGCATTCTTTGGAATAGGGACATTCTAATTTTGCTCCTGTTGAATTTTGAAAATGAATGTGAAGACAGTAATGTGATGCTGAATAATCAGTTGAGAAAGAGACTTTGGGTGTCCATAACTCAGTCTAAAGTCTCTGTGTTGGCAGGCTTATCAGATGAGCAGAAAAATCAAGACTAAATTACTATCACTCACTTGCCTTTTTTCTTTTTATAATAAATGTATAAAATGCATTTTTAGACTGTAAAATAATGTATTTAGGTACTTAAAGGAAATAATTTTAAACTTTTGTGAAAAGCAGAGTAAGAAAAATCACAATGGCATTGAACTAGCAAGGAGAAAAATTACTTGGCTATAAATTCATTTCCCCACTAGCTACTTTCATCAAGGGCAAAGGAAAACGTTCATAAACTATTTTGGAAAGTATTTATATCTATCTGAAAATTCCAACGCTGTACAGATCAAAATATGACTCTCAGTCATAGTAAACAAAACACTTTTTTTATACAAAAATGTACATGTAGCTAGGAAGTTTTATAAGTTTTACCTTTGTCTCAGAATTTGTTTGCTCCTTCACTTAACCATCTATGGGGCATTCATTCTACCTGCTGTTTATTTGAATTTTAAATCAGAATTGTGTCAATTATTTGCGTAAGTAACATCCTGTGAAGACAGACACATTTTAGCAAATGCAGAGGCACATGAAGATGCTGAGGGTGCTGGAGAGGCCCTCCCTGCTGGAAACCCCTAACTAAACCAGAGGACTCGTAATGGACAGAGCTGCTGGAGCTGGCAGAAGTGAGTCTGAGATCACTAAGTACAGTGCTGGATTTTAAAGGCTGTATTAGAAATGCTAGGTAATAAGGAATCAAGCCACACTTGTGAATGGGAAGAAGATATGATAAAGTTGTTTGTATCATTTAAAATTCATCCGATGTTCATCCATTTATTATACTCACTAATTCAACAGATATTTAGTAAGAGCCTGCTATGTGCCACAGACTGTCCTGAGCACTGGAGGTGTGAGTAGATGAGGCACAATCCTGCTCTTGTATAGGACTGGTGGAGGGGACAGCAACAAGTCAACATGAGTATAAGAACATATCTGTGCCATGACAAAAACCAAAGTGGGACAAAGGTTAAATGAATCAACAAATGGAGATTCTCAGTAAGCACACAGGAATTACAAACAAACAAATGGAAATTCTGGGCTTAAAGAGTATCATAATGGAAATTTTTAAAAATCACTAGGGAGCTCCACAGCAGATTCAAAGTGGCAGAGGAAAGAATTAGTGAACTAAAAGACCGATCAATAGAAATTATTCAGTCTAAAGCGCAGAGGGAAAGAAAACTGAAGAAAAATGAACAAAGCCTCGGAGACCTGTGGGACATCAAGCGTCCCAACACACATATCACGGGAGCACCACAGGTGAGAAGAGAAAGGAGCAGGAAAACATTTTTGAAGCAATAATGGCTGAGATTTCCTAAATCTGATGTAAAACTTTACACATCCCAGCTGCTCAATGAACCCTGGCAGGATAGAGAAAGAGACCCGCACCTGGACCCGTCGTATGTGCAGGAGAGCATCTATGCAATTAGAAACACTGGCGGACAGAGGACGTAGAATGACATAGTTAAAACGCTGAAAGAAAAAAAATCTGTCAGCCAAGAATTCTACATCCAGAAACACCACCCTTCAAAAACGGAGGTGAAAAAAAGAGATTCTCAGATCATCAAAGACTAATAGAATCTGTTGCCGGCAGACCTGCATTATAAGAAATACAAAAGGACATCTTTCAGGCTGAAAGGCAATGACACTGGAGGGTAACTACAGGACACACAAAAAATAAAGGGCATGGGAAATGATAAATATGTGGATTAACATAAAAGATTCTATAAGAATTCTTTTTTCTTTTTTATTTCTTCTTCTAACTTCTTTAAAAGGTAGAATATTATATTAAGCAATAAGTATAGCACTGTATTTTTGGTTTATGACATATATAGATGTAATATATGATAATAATACAAAGGATGGAAGGAATGGAGCTATATTGGAACATAGCTTTTATATTTCACCAGAATTAAGTTAGTACTAATCTGAAGTAGATTATGATAAATTAAGAAGCATCTTGTGCGGCTGGGCACGGTGGCTCTTGCCTGTAATCTTAGTACTCTGGGAAGCCGAGGTGGACAGATCACTCGAGGTCAGGAGTTCGAAACCAGCCTGAGCAAGAGCGAGACCCCATCTCTACTATAAATAGAAAGAAATTAATTGGCCAACTAATATATATAGAAAAAATTAGCCGGGCATGGTGGCACATGCCTGTAGTCCCAGCTACTCGGGAGGCTGAGGCAATAAGATTGCTTGAGCCCAGGAGTTTGAGGTTGCTGTGAGCTAGGCTGACGCCACGGCACTCACTCTAGCCTGGGCAATAAAGCGAGACTCTGTCTCAAAAAAAAAAAAAAAAAAAAACACTGAATTACCAAATACTGAATCATTTCTCTTAGGGGAAACACAGAGATAGGAATCTGAGAGCCTCTAGTCACATTTATGTTAACAAATCAATACATACCCTCGCTTTATGTTTAAAGACACCTTATTTAATATATCTATGGCCAACAGCACTATAACTCATGCCAGAACAAAGCTTATCTAACATACATTAGATAACATTTTGGTACTATGCTTGTGGACCATTCTTAACCAGTGGGATCAACAACAAAAATACAAAAAACAAAAAAACAAAAGCCATGGCACTAACTAGACAAAAAGGATGCTTCTTTACAGTATAAGAGCTGAAACAAGAAGGCAGAAAACATTGCTTTGCTTGACCTCAGCACATCAAGTGACTCAAACATTGCACCACTCTGCATATGTCCAAAAATGACCATGAAAGCACCATAACTATTGATTTGGGGACTGCAAATAAATTTCAACATGTAGGCAAATTTGGAAATATGAAATTTATGAATAATGAAGAGCAATTATACACAGAGCACTCTACCCAACAACAGTAGATACAAATTATTTTCAAGAGCATATGGCATATTCTCTAAACTATATGCTAGACCATAAAAAAAGTCTTGATAAATTCGAAGACCTGAAATCACACAAAGCATGTTCCCAAACCACAGTGGAATTAAATTAGAAATCAACAACAAAAATAAATAGGGAAATCCCCAAATATTTGAAAAATTAAACAACACACTTCTAAATAACTTACAGGCAAAAGAAGAAATCATACAGAAAGCTAGAAAATATTTTGAATCGAATGAAAATTTTAAAACAACATATCAAAGTGCAGGAGATGCAGCTGAAGCCATACTTAAAGGAAAATTCATAAATCTAAATGCCAATATGACAAAAGAAGAAAAGCCCAAATCAATATCCTAAGCTTCCTAGTTATGAAACAAGGAGAAAAGGCCACTTAAATCCAAAGAAAACAGAAAAAAAGGAAATAATAAAGGATTACAGTAGAAATCAATAAAAATACAAAATAGAAAATTAATAGAGAAGACCAATGAAACCAAAAGTTAGCTCTATATAAAGATCAATAAAATTGAAAAACCTTTAGTTGGCTCAACAAAGGAAAACACAAAAGAAAGAAGACACAAATTACCAAAATCCAGAAGGAGAGTCAGGCATGGTGGGGTTTACCTGTGATCCCAGCTACTCAGGAGGCTGAGGCAGGAAGATTGCTTGAGCTCAAGAGTTTGCAACTAGCCTGAGCAGCATAATAAGCCCCCATAAAGAATAAAAGAGGGATACATCACCACTGACACTTTCTGACAACACAGAAATAAATCAATTAACTCAAAGTGAATCACAGTGCAGAAATGTTCATTGCTTACTTCAAAGGGCAGCTCAGTTAATTCTAGATTCCCAGAACAATCCAGTCTCTCTAGATTTTCACAGTCTCCCAGTTCTGGGGGAATGCTCTTCAGATGGTTGAAACTCACATTGAGTTCTCTAAGGTTCTTCAAACAACCTGTCATCAGAAAAAGGTAACAGCCATTGAGTAGGTCTTTTAAGAACAAAAACTAAGAGGTAAAACATATTAATAAAGATGGGGAAGTCACTGAATATATTTGTGTTTGTTTTTTAAGCATTCTTTATTAAATGTCTACTCATCTTTTATCATAATCATTTTGGTCCTTGATCATAAGTCTCTATCTACCTACCTACCTATCTACCCATTTATTTATTGCTTACTCTTCAATTGTTTAATCCTTTGTGAAACTAGTTTCACAAGGTGATTATAGGGGATTTGCCCTCCATGGACCTTGGGTCAGGCCCAGCACCCGCAAGATTGCAAACTCCTTTGAAATTTCATGATAAATTAAATAACAGGCAGTCACTTTGAAGAGTGGTAGAGATTCTAGGAAATACAGTGACCAGCGATAGCCTAACTGTGGGCTCTAGTGGGAAGTGAGCTATGTGCTAAAATACACATAAAGCTCTACGTATGTGCTAAATGATTAAACGAAGCAAATTGTGTATAGATTACACGTAATTCACCATGTATCTTTGGCTTGATTTGCATTGATTTAATTATGATTTAATTCATGCTTCTGAAAAAATACACTAGGAGTCCCTTTCATAGGTAGAACCACGTGTTCTACAGGGCCACAGCCCCATCCCTTAGGAGCATCTGCCTTCCAGATGAAGGAAGCCAGAGGAGGGGCAGTGGGGACATGTGGCATTCCTCATGGTACTTTCTTAAACCAAGCCACCTCCAAGGCAGCGGGGCATAACCTCAGGGATCCACTGTGATCGGCCAGGCCCAGAACAGAAGGCAGGCCTGGCAGGGCAGGGTACAGGTCTGGGGACACAAATGTTCTGGGGAAGATGACAAGAGAGAGGTCTGGGCTCGCCAAGCTGTGAACTAGAGGTGTAGAACTGTGTCTACGGCTCCTTCTTCCCTACCAGGTTGCCCCGCCCAGCGGGTGCTGCGCGGCCACCCCACGCAAGGCTTCCTCGCCAGCACCCCAGGCTTGGCGCACACCCTCGGCCAAACCCTACAGAGCCGGACCTCATGCCCGAGTCCCGAGGAAGAAAAAAGTTCCCCCATCTGGAAAAGAAACAAGTTCATTAAGCAATCGACAAAGAATCAGAAAACACATACTCCCTAGGTCCAGTCTTTGTGACTGACACACCTGGTTTTGCATCTGGATTGTCACTTATTGGCCATGCCTCACTGACATACTATTTAACCTCTTAGTCCAGTTTCCTCACCTGTAAAATGTGTACAACTATGGGGCAGCTCAGATAATTAAATGCAATAACAGCTGTCACATACTTGGCTTAACGCCCAGCTCTTATCAGCTACCATCCACTCTGCTCTGGGAGGGTAAACAGGGTGCTATTCATGTCATGGCCTGTTTGGTGCCATAAACTTTGACCGTGCTCCCTGCTGATGTGTGTGGCTTAATGGTTTAATGTGTCAAGTGCCTGGAGGGCTCTGGAAGAAAACAAGCATGACTGCCTGAGCTAGTGCTGCTGCAGGACCCCCAGCACCCACTGCAGGCGAAGCTGGAGAAATAAGGGCTGATGGAGAGCGGGCAGAGCACCCCAGATGATGAGCGGGGAGCACAGAGGCTGGCCAGTGAGCAAAGGACCTTGGACAAGACCTTGAACAAGAACACTAGCTGCAGAACAGAGAAGTCAAACTCTTTCAGCTGGAAGGAGCAAAGAGGAAAACATCTCAGGGCTGGGGAATCGGCAGGAAGTGGGCAGGGAGTGCTCAGCACGGGTTCAGCCAAACTGTCTTATCTGGCATTAGTGGGACTGCCGCTGAGGTGGGCCGAGGGGGACCAGGGACCCAGGTTTAGGAATTAGGTCTGGCTCTAGGCTGACTGGGGTCTTTGGTGCCCGGTGCCCTGCAGGACGACAATGCTCAGGACCAGGTGAACAGGAGAAATCCAGCCACTGCAAGGGAGGGGCCCACAGATGACAAGGAGCAGGAGGGAGGGCAGGGGGAGGACAGTGCCCGTCTAGGGGGCGCCCCGGGTGCCAGGTGTTGGGCTGGGCTCCCCCACACTGCATTTCATTTGATCCCTCCAGCCCCCATGACTTACTAATGCTGTGATTGTGTTGGTCATCTCGAGGATTATTTTGTTAAAGCTTACTCTTTGGTCTTTTGAACACGTTCATTTCAAAAATTAAAAATATAAACACATTGATTTAACATCTTCTAAAACTAAAATCTGCCTATACATTCAATTTTGAATATTGTGCTGCATTTCCCTGCTCTGTAGTTGCCTTTAGAAATCCTGATAATCATCTAATATTTGCTTTTATAAAATATAAAAGGCAAAAATGTATTAATAAAAATAAAAGGATTTGTTCTGTAAAATTTGGATTTAGTCAAAAGGCCACACTTAAGGACCCAGAAGGCCACATGTGGCCTTAGGGCCACAGGTTCTCCACCCCTGGACTAAGTCATCCAATGTCACTGGGACCTGCTCTCGCCAATCTGTGAAATGAAGGGGCAGGAGGTAAGTTACCCCTAACAAGTCAAAGATGGTACTTTTCAGTTATAAAACTGGTAAGGTCCTTCTACCTTTCCAGAAACTGGGCAATTGTCCTTGTGGGGTCTAGAATTGGAATTTACAAGCTGGTAGGTTTGCCTGTTGCTGTTTCATGGATATTGGCAGAAGACACAAGGCTCCCGGTCAGAGAGGGCATATGTATGTCCCTTCTCCTTACGGCCAAGCCCACCTGGCAGGATGAGACAGCCTGGACGGACGCTATACACACACTGCTCTCAGCTGAAGGACACCGAGCTTGGGGGATGTACTGCTCCACAGCAGGTGGTGAGCGAGTCTGCTCTTTGTCTGGCCGAAGACATCGCCTCATCCCTCCAGGTAATTAGCTGCATAAACAACCCTGAGATTGGCCTGGACGAAAGGGTGGCCAGGTCTTTGTAGTTCAGACACACTTGGCAAGACATGTATGAACACCTGAGGCCCAACAAGCCACCCTCTGTCCCACATGGTCAGGCTTCTGGTAAATTCTCACGCGAGTGTGCCACTCCACTGGTCCCAGGGCACGTGTTGTAAGAGTGGCACTCTGTGCAGCCCCCAGACCTCTGCTCCTCAAGCCCCAGGAGAAAGGAGCAATAAGGATCCCTGCTCTGTATTCATTTTAAGATGATGCAACTGAATAATTTTGATCTATCAAGAAGACATAAATAAGCTAAGCTAGACTTATCAGTGGACTGATATATAGGAACAATGTATTTTATTGTATGTTTACAATAATCGTATTACTGCATGTTTATGTTTCTAGAACTAAAAAGAAATGAACGAAAAGTTCCTAAACAAAGTATTGCTCACTCATGAAACTTCCAGTTTCCGAGCGATGGGCAAACATCTGTGTGTGCTGAGTTATCCAGGTGAGATCACGGCCCTGCTGCCCAAAGGGAACGCTGTGGACAAGCAGCCCTAGGGACCCTCACAACAGCCCTGGCCAGCGAGCCATGGGGCAGGTGGGAGAGGAAGGTGGTGTCTGCACAGTGCCACCTGCCAAACAGCTGCCTGCCCACCACACACAAGGGGCCTGAAGACCCCTGCTAAGTGACCTACCAATTTCAGCTGGAAGATGCGAGATTTGGTTTTTTGGCAGATCCAGAATTCTCATTGCTTGGAACAGCTCGATATATGCAGGAATGATTTGAATCAGGGTATTGCTGATGTGCCACTCTCTCAGGTGCGTCTGCTCCTTCAACGAATCCGGGAGCTCCTAAAATAAAACGAATGACATCAATCAGAACTAACCCTCGGCGTGCACAAAACCATGTGAAACCAAGTATTTATTTAAACACAAGAAGCAAGAGAGCAGACACAAGAGCATCAGCTGTCACAGCCAGCGCTCCAGCCACTTTAAAAAGAAACTGAAGACACTGCCGCTGTCATTCATTTCACAGCAGATCGGCCCAATTTCAAAGCTGCCATTCATAGTATTAAAATCAAATCCTAATGAACACAACCAGGCTCACATTCACAGCCACGAAATGTAGTATTTATTTACAACACACCAATTTAACATCTTCGAAACATAAAATCTGTCCATACATTCAATTTTGGCCTCAGCAAGGCCTTACCTGCTCTGGGAAGCAGCTCTAACGGTGTTGAGAAGTGTTTAAAGACTTTAGGGGGCTGCGTGTCTGGTTGGAGACATCCAACTCGCCCAGTGTCACAGAGCCCCGACTGCAGGAGCGTCGTGCTCAGCACCAAAGGGCACGGACGAGGCGCGCAGTCAGCAAAGTGGCTGGAGCAGCAGGGCGGAGGAGAAAACTCCACGGGGGTGCGGGAAGGGTGTGGAGGGAGCAAGCAGAACCCACAGTGATCCTTTGCTTACTACTCATACTTGTCATGTGCACTATGATCACTGCTGCTGGGCGCGGGGCCGAGCTTTTAACTCAGAAGAGTACTTTCACTCCAGCACTAGCCCACACAACAGTACCCTGCGACAGGCAAGGCGGACACTATTAAGGCACATTTGAAAGAGGAAAACTGCAACCCAAAGATGTTTCAATGAATCACAGTAAGGACTGGGTAGTTTGCAGGGCCCAGTGCAAAATGGAAACGCAAGCACCTTGTTAAAAATTAAGAATTTCAAGATGATGACCACAGAGCACTAAACCAAGCACGGGGCCCCGTGCGACTGATTCTACGGCTGACTGCTGGTCCCATCTGCCCCTGTACTCAGCCCCAGCAATCGTCACCACCCCTTCTGATCTGAACGGACCCACGCCACAGCACCCGTCTGCCTGCAGAGCTGCGACAAGATGACGAGTTGGCTCATTGGGGGCAACTGCAGCTCACAACCACACTCCCCTCGTGGAAGCCTCCATGAACTGACTCCCTCCTAAGTAACCTTCCTCATTCCACTCTGCCAATACTGGCGCACTGGGAAGATAGTTACACTTTCTAAACTGTGTTCATGACTGTTTTTAATAACATGAGACAAGTATTAGGGCATCATATTAAATAAAAATAAAAGGACTAGGGTAAAAGTGACAGATTGAACATACACATATACTTTTGCTCCTCTCCAAAGATCCATTAAAGCCGACAGCACAGGAACTTTTTGGACAGCAGCCACCGTGCAGAAGGACAAAAGGAAAGGAGACAAGAGCAGCAAAATGGAAGACGGCAACCCAGCTTTCGGGTCTGCTCAGTCTTGGCCAGCAGAGGAAACGACTGAGATACAACCAGGACTTCTCCCCGGAAGCCCCCAGGGGCTCAGGCAGTGGAAGAGCCAGGTACGCCTGGAAACGACAGCTGAGGGCGGGGCCCAAAGAAGGGGGTCAGGTTCCAAGTCTACAGACCAGAACCTTGACCCCTATCCATGGCACAGACGAGCTGCCTCTGCCCCCACTCGTAGGAGACTGAGGCCTATTCGTTGGGGGGGTGGGGGAGGTGAAACAGAGTCCCTGGATTGGGGTCCCCCAGGCACAGCTGGGGCAGGGGAGGCGGCAGTCAGATGATGAATGCTGAGATTTCTCTGTCTCGGGAACTGAGAGGCTCCTTCTTGGTGGGCTCTTACCAGCTCCAGACAAAGCACCGACATGCAGAGGGAGGGGAGGCAGCAGTGGGGGGGGCCTCTGCAGTGACACCCTCAAAAACTAAGTGTGCCCAACACACACTCGGCGCTCCTCAGTGCTCTAAAACTCCCAGTGTCTCCAGACTTCCAAGAAAATCCAGGTGTGCCTTCTTCTTGTCCCAGGGTAGGTAGTAGTCCCGCACCTACTGATCACAGTGACTGGATGCAGGAGAAAGAATAGCTAAGAGGTCTCACAGCAATAATCTCTCATTTTGGACCATATATATGCCTAACAGAACATTCACTCATGTATCCTCACCACAGCCTTCGGAGAGGGCTGGAGGAAGCATCAGCATCATTTTACTGATGGGGACGACAAAACGCCTGGAAGTGAACTGCCTCGGGTCGCATGGCTAAGAAAGAACAGCCCCAGGAGCATCCCAAACATTCACTCTCCAAGTCCAGATGCTTCCAGCCACAGAGTGAGAGGGCAAAAGAGAGGGAGGGCAGGCCCCAGAGAAGCCTGTCCCGATGAAATGGGCAGTAGCCTGAGTTCCTCCGCCCGGGGCAGCTTCTCCAAACACGCAGACTCGCCCTGCACACCCCGGGCCCTGCAACCCGAGACCGTCAGCTCACAGGCAACCCCAGGGGACACATCCCCAAGCAAAGCGGCGAGTGGGGGAGCGGGAGCCAGGACACCACCTCTAAACCCTTGAGAAAAGAGAGGCCGCGTGTTTGCCAGGGCCTAGGAATTGCAGGACAGGAAAGCTGGGCAAAGGGTTGCTGAAGTTCCCCATGTCAACCCCGGGCGCTGCGGCAAGTCAGAGAGGCACTGCCCGCGAGGGGGCGTCAGATGAATGAAATGCTCCGTCGTTTACATTAAACTTTCAAAAAGGCAAAGAGGTTTTTCTTCTTTTCTTTTGCTTTTTTTGTGGCAGAGTCTCACTCTGTTGCCTGAGCTAGAGTGCCATGGCATCAGCCTAGCTCACAGCAACCTCAAACTCCTGGGCTCAAGCAATCCTCCTGCCTCCTGCCAAGTTGCTGGAACTACAGGCATGCGCCACCATGCCCGGCTAATTTTTTCCATATTTTTTTTCTTGTTTTTAGTTGCCCAGCTAATTTCTTTCTATTTTGTTACTAGAGACTGGGTCTTGTTCTTGCTCAGGCTGGTCTCGAACTCCTGAGCTCAAATGATCCTCCTGCCTCGGCCTCCCAGAGTGCTAGGATTACAGGCGTGAGCCACCGAGCCCGGCCCAAGGAGTTATTTTAAATGCTGGATTTGTCCAGCATGAAACTGGAGGTCAAACAAAAAAAAAATAAAAATAAATAAATAAATGCTAGAGGGAAAACAACAGAATGAAGCATCTTTAAAGACTGTGCCACCCTGGGAGGGCCGCAGGGTCCCAGCCGCTAGACCCGGGAGGGACCCAAGTGGATCCCACTGCGGTAGCCAGGACTACTCCGAGTCTCATGGGGGAAGAGACAGGAGAACCTGGTTCAGAGCAGGCAGTCGGCTCCTCCCCGTCCTCTGGAAAGCTCTCCCGAGGCCAGCGCACTCATTTGGCCCAGGCCGGAGCCTGAGCTCAGCAGAGCAGCAGCCATCAGCCACAGCGAGGCAGGAGCGACATGTGCTGCACACAGACAAACACATCCACTCACCTTCCAGTGATCCCCGGAAAGCTCAAACACAAACCTACTGCTCTGTTTGCCGCTGTCCTTGGAAAGCAAACTCTGCCTCCTCGTGAGAGCGTTCTTTTCGATCTTTTCCAGAAGCCGCACGCTGGTGTCTGTGAAGCCATTCTTGCAGTACTCGGCCTGGGGGATGCCTTTCCTCCGGCACTCAGCCACAAAGTTCCACTCCTCCTTTATCCTGAACCGGCAGCAAAGGCCACAGTTACTCTCCCAGGGACCGGCCATCACCTGCCTGGAGAAGCCAGCCAGGTCCCCAGGGGCAGGCGCCCTCCTCCTCCTCCTCCTACTGCAGCTGATCTCCCTGCAGCGCTGCTTAAGCACCCCCTCCTCTCTCCTTCCGCCTAGGGACGGGGAGCTGGGGGGCAGGTAGGGGAAACCCTCCCTAAACCCTTCTGTGGATTGTTAGTATCTTTAACTAGAAAAGTAGAGGAGGTGAGTTAGATGGAATTTCTGGCCAAAAGTTCCACCAAAATTACCTATGCATTTAATTACAATCTCTTTTGAAGTATATTGTACCAACTTAAGCTTTTAAAAAGTGCAGGGCCCCAGGAATTTGCTGATCTTTCAAGTGCCTTTGAATAGAAACAGAAAGGAGCCCCAGTTTATAAATCACCTGACTTAGGAATGTCACCTATCAGCCACCTTCGGAAATTTCACACCTTTAAATGGACCAAGGTCCAGCGCCAGACACTGGAGCTGGCTCAGGACTCAGCCTCCCACAAACCCTCAGTACCCTCTGTCACTAATTTCCTGACCTATCCTGTTATAGCTTTTCACACTTGCGGCTTATCCTCCCAGCTTGACCCTAAGCTCCGTGATGACCATGGGCATGTCTGGCTGCCCCGAGATGCCCATAGAGCTGTTAGAACAGCACTCTGCACCTGGTGGGCTTTTCTCCATTTAGGAATTTGTTTTCCCTTTGAGGCCTTTAACATATTCTACGGTGCGAAACCAAGATTCTTTGGGTTTTTCTTCAAAACCATCAACACAGATGTTGTCCGCCTCAAAATAAGGTAGCCCACATTTGACAGGGACTTCGATGCATTCCACACGCTGGAAGGCATTCCAGACCCTACTCAGCCGAGTTGGAACTGGGTGGCAGCAGGATCCAGGGTTCTGGGGGCTATTTTTAGAATCAGGTCATAGAAGCCAACCTGCTGTCTACGTGGCCTAAGGCAGAACAAATGCTAAATAAGTGTGAAATAAATCCCATGGTCCAGGGTCAGTCCTGGAATGGAAACCCCTAGCTGTTACCTGAAGGAAGGGTGGACCAGGTCTCAGTCAGGCAATGGGGCTGAGGCCAGCCGGCCAGTGGGGTGCCAGTGGCTGAGGAGGGATTTGAAAGTTTTTTGCATCTGGGACAAGAAAAGTTTTAAGGACGGAGCAGACAGCTCCTGTTCCAGGAAGCTCAGGAGGTTCCATCAGCTACAAACACTTCCTTAAGCCACACCCCCACCCTAGGGCTTGGATCCCCACGCAGCAAGCTTACTCTACGTCAAGTGACCCCAGATGGCAGGAGTCAGGAGGAAGCTGAGGCAGGGCTAAGAACCGCTTTGGGCTCCTGGGGCTCTGGGTCCTTCTGTGATTATGCGAGTATCAGTCTCTGAGATCCATTGCCACGGGGGGTGTCAGGTTTGACAGTTTTAATTCTTAAATTCAAGATTCATATCATATTGGATAATCTCAGATTAGTGCCAAGTAAAAAGATGTTTCAACTGTCTGTGATTATATAGCATTACATACAGGAAAGAGATTGGTGAATTTAGGAAAGTTGCATGGATCGTAACTTTCTCATCTGCAAATTAGGAACCGCCTAGAACCACTGTTATACAAAAGAGTAGCAGCTTAATATCAAGTGTGATCAGACTAGACATTCATTCAATCCAAAATCTCATAAAAGTGGAGAACCAAGAATATAAATACATTGACACTGTACACAATTTGTTTTTAACTTAAAGCATACAAATACACCACCAATGGCCAATTTGACATAGGGTCAGGGACTTCCTTTGAGAATGGGTCTTCCAATCAAAATCACATTGCACCTTTCTTGTAAAAGCAACACCATAATGCATCATCCAAGAGTTCCAGTTTGGGATCTTTTCAAAGGAATAAAAATAAAATTAACAGACACATGCAAAGCCACCTGAATGTACAACTTTGCTAGCTTGTCATGCTTTTATCAGCCTTATATAGTGCTAACCCAATCGTACGACTGTCATAAATGTGTTTATCATAAATGTAGTTTTCCCAAAGCACTCAATTTGGTTTTCATGATAACTCTCTTTTACTCATATTTCATGAGTTTATATGTTAGTCAAATTACATCATTTTAATCCGAGTAAAAATGACACCAACACAATGATTCTTATTTAGAATTCAGTGCAATGGGCAAGGGCTGAAGTACACGGCAGAGGGTAGCCCCAGCTGCCTGGGCTGCCACCAGATGGCTTATGCAGGTGTGACATGCATCAGGCAACCTAATGAGTTCAGGGAAAACCAGCTGAGCACCTTTCTACAGTGTTTAGTGTGGAGGAATTTATTGTGTCATTGCTGTCTTCCCTGTGCCTAGCACAATGCCTGGATCGTGTGTAGGTCCCTGTAATTACGGGTATTACTGTTACAGGAATCCAGTGTTCCTCTTGGGCAACTGTGCGAGGTTCTGAAGTCCAAAGAGGAAAATGTCACAGACAGTGAGAAATCTCGGAAGAAAAGCATCCTCGTCCACAACACCACTGTTACCTGCCCAAAGCCCGGATCACTAAACGAGCCACAAGACCAGGGACAGGAGACACGTACTTTTCCAGTGCACTCTTCTCGAGCCTTTCTTCCTCCTTCTTCTGCCGAGCTTTGTGCTTCCTGACACGAGTTTCCCACAAGGCTCTGATGACAGAAATGTCAAACACGACCACTTTATGTCCCATTTTGGGAGCATGGAATTACCTGTTTAAAAAATACATATATGTCAGCTTCATAGACATACAACAGAGAACAGTTTTAACATGCACTTTGAACTGAAATACGAATGCATCACCTGGCTTAAGGAATGATATTCTGCCTTGCTACTTCCAGGATTGCAGTTTGCTAATGATCTCAGGGTCTAATAGTGCTCTGTGTCAGTCAGTCTTAGTTCAACACTCACCCTGGGGTCGTCCCTAGCACACCAGGCCTGTCTCCCCATCCCTCAGCTGAACTCTGGGTTCCCAAAGTCCCTGGGCATCCCCCAAGCCTCCTGGGTCCACAAGCCGTTGAATTCACCAGTGTGTGCAACTAATCTTCCTGTAGGCTGTAACAGACTCACGGTTAGACGAATTAATCACAGCACAAACACACACACACATACACACACGTGTGTACACACTCACATTCTCTTTCTTTCTCTCTCAAGTAGAATCGAACTTCTTAGTTGTATTTGAACCTCAATAAAAACAAAAGCTGCCAGGCACGGTGGTTCACACCTGTAATCCTAGCACTCTGGGAGGCCGAGGCAGGTGGATTGCTCGAGGTCAGGAGTTTGAAACCAGCCTGAGAAAGGGCGAGACCCCATCTCTACTATAAATAGAAATTAATTGGCCAACTAATATACATAGAAAAAATTAGCCGGGCATGGTGGCACATGCCTGTAGTCCCAGCTACTCGGGAGGCTGAGGCAGGAGGATTGCTTGAGCCCAGGAGTTTGAGGTTGCTGTGAGAGAGGCTGAAGCCACGTGACTCACTCTAGCCTGGGCAACAAAGTGAGACTCTGTCTCAAAAAAAAACATAAAAAATAAATAAATAAAAATAAAAACAAAAGCTGACATAGACAGCATTGCGATTACTTTTCTACTTAATTGAGAATGATCAAGAAAAGTCCTCTTTCATTCCATACAATTTCTTCTAAATATATTTGAGTGTTCTTTCTTTCCTTTAAGTACATGAGGCATGAGGAACAATACCAGGATTTCTTTCAGTAACTCATCAGCTCGATTTTTCCCCTCGGGGGAGCCTTGTCCATCCTCCTCCCAACATCTTTGCTGTGAAGCTGACACAACGCACTCCTCTGCTTCAGGTCGTCTGTGTGACCTCCAGCCCCGCCCTCCGCTCCCCGCCTTTCCCACCCTCTACTATCGGAGGCTAGGAGCCAGCTACCATGAAGCAATAAAACCAAACACCATCACACTGAGCCCACTCAGCACCTGCCCACCTAGGACTGACCACACTTCCTGGGGACGTGTCCTCTGAGTTTCCTGCAGCACGAGTCCTCACAAGCTTTTTACTTGATTATCCAAGAGAAAGTCAGACTCAGATCCACATTGGCCATCGCATCTTAGCGGGACTTCAGAGTGTCTACTCTATTTCACCAAATGAAACCTGCGAGGCCCAGAAAAATTGTATGCCTGCATCCTTGGCACCTAGCACAGTGCCTGGCACATGGCATAAATAAATATTGATTGAATAAATATTTGTTGAATAAATGAGTGAATGAATCGATGAGTAAATAAAAGATTTGAATTCAGATTGCTTCACTCTCAGGTCACTAAATGAGCTTTCACTCTTCTTTTTATTTTCCTACTTTATGTTTACTATTTAAGTGATTATTTGTCTACTGCAAAAAAAAAAAAGGAAAAAGACATCATCAGGACATGAAAGTTCATTTCAATTTCATTCCACTAAGCTTATGTCCCTTATCTAAGTAAAATAATTTTCTAGATATTGCTTTGAACTTTATTGTTTTGAACTTCCCCTACCAGAAGCATCAAAATCTGGCTAAATCCATTTCCTGATCTGGACAAACACACAGAGTGTCAGTTAGTAAATAGTAGGGATGGTGAATGTATGTTTTTTCTCCAGTTTCAGACACTTCTAAATAGCAGTCGGTAGGGATATGAAACCAAATATTTAATTTTTGGACTCAAGTGTGTGCTCTCTATAAATGGCTTGCCAACACAAATGGGAGAACTGGCTTATGTTTGCACACTGAACATTCGAAGCCCATAATTTTAGTCTGAAGAGCTAATAATGCTGACACCAATTTATTCCCTTCTTTCCTTTAATTTCTGTCTGGGGCTGCCTTTTGTCTCTTAAAACTCCTTTACCTAAAGAAGATTTTTGACAAAGGTGAAAATGGTACACAAGTTTAGTGTAGACACTTGTTTTCAATTCTCTTGGGTAAATACCGAGCAGTAGAATTGCCGGGTTATGGGATAATTCTATGCTTAACCTCTTTAGGAACTGCTAGACTATTTCCAAAGCAGCTGCATCATTTTACATTCCTCCCATCAGAGTATGAGGGTTCCAGTTTCTCCTCTACAGCACTTGTTATTACCTTTTTTATTATAGCCATCCTAGTGGATATGAAATGGTATATCACTGTTTTGATTTGCATTTCCTGATGGCTAATGATGTTAAGCATCTTTACTATGCTTATTGGACATTTATATATCTTCTTTGGAGAAATACCTATTCAGATCCTTTGTTCATTTTTAATTGGGTTTATTTATTGTTGAATTATAATAGTACTTTATATATTCTAGATACAGCTCTCTTACCAGATATATGATTCCCAAAAAATTTCTTTCATTCTGTGAGTTGTCTTTTCTCTTCCTTGATTCTATCCTTCTAATTTTAACCTAAATATATGCTTATACTTAATGTGAAATTTTATTTTATTTTATTTTTTGAGACAGAGTCTCACTCTGTTGCCCTGGCTAGAGTGCTGTGGCATCAGCCTAGCTCACAGCAACCTCCAACTCCTGGGCTCAAGCAATCCTTCTGCCTCAATCTCCCAAGTAGCTGAAACTACAGGCATGTGCCACCATGCCCGGCTAATTTTTTCTATATATTTTTAGTTGGCCAATTAATTTCTTTCTATTTTTAGTAGAGCTGGGGTCTCGCTCTTGCTCAGGCTGGTCTCAAACTCCTGACCTTGAGTGATCTGCCCACCTTGGCCTCCTAGAGTGCTAGGATTACAGGCGTGAGCCACCGCACCCAGCCTTAATGTGAAATTTTGTAGACAGAATATTCTTGGATCATTTATTTAACCTATTCTATCTCTGTATTTTAACTGGTGTGGTAAGGCCATTTATATTTAATATAATTACTCACATGTTTGGATTTAGGTTTGCCATTTTATTGTTTTCCATTTGATCCTTCTTTTGTTTTCCTCTTTTACACTTTAGTGTCTTCTTTTCTTTGAACATTTTTTAGTATTCCATTTTATTTTCTCTAGTATGTGTTTTACTATGTCTCTTTGGATAGTCAGTTGTTGTTGTTTGTTGTTGTTGTTATGGTTGCCCTAGGAATTACAAGATACATACTTACCTTTCCATGGTCTACTTAGAAACAATATTTCACCACTTCAGGCAAAATGTAGAAAGGTTACCACTATATAGATCCCCCTGTGCTTTCAACATTATGTCGTAGTTGTCTTATATATCGTTTTAGTCAATGTTATGTTTTGGCTTCCAATCATCAAACTTATTTTAAAGAATTCATGAGGAGAAAACTAGCCCATTGTGTTTAGCCTGATATTTACCATATCTGTCACTTTTCCTTCTTTCCTACTGTTCATGTTTCTCTCTGGTATCATTTACCTTCTGTCTAAAAAAACTCCCCTTAACAATTATTTTAGAGGAAGTGTGTTGACAAATTCTATTTTCCTTTATCTGAGGATGTCTTTTTCTTACCTCCATTCCTGACGATGATTTTTGCTGGATATAAAATTCTGAGTTGACCATTTTTTTTTCAGCACTTGCAAATGTTGTGCCACTTTCTACTGGCATCTGTGGTTTTTGATGAGAAATCTGCAGTGACTTGAACCGTATTCTCCTACAGGGGAATGCATCGTTTTCCCCTTGCTGCTTTCAAGTTGATTTTCTTTGTCTTTGTTTCTTCAGGTTAATTATGATGTGTCTGGGTATTGATTTCTCTGGGTTTATCCTGTTTTGGATTCACTCAGGTTGCTTAACAGTTGGCTTATATCTTTTGCCAAATTTGGGGATTTTTCAGCCATTATTTCTTCACATTTTTTTCTGCACTACACTTTTTCTCTCCTCCTTCTGGAACTCTGATGACACAAATATATTAGACCTTTCTGTACTGTCCCATAGATTCTTGAGGGCCTCTTCATTTTTTATAAATTTTTTCTTCTGTTTTTCAGGTTGGTAATATCCAGGAATCTATCTTCATGTTTCCTAACTCTTCCTATGTCATCTTCATTATGTTTACAAGCCTAACCAGTGAGCATTTTATTTCAAATATTGTTTATTTTATTTCTAAAATTTACATCTAGTTCTTTATATCTTCTATTTCTTTGCTGATACTTTCTACCTTTCCATTCACATCCCAGGGCTGAGTGAGAGTACCCAAGAAAGGACAACTTGAAATGGGTTCAGACTTCATTTCAGAAGTTGTGGTTGAGCCCACCAGAGAGCAGGTAAGTCCTCTGGCTTGGTTAGGCTGCTCTGGAGTTCCTGGACAACCAATAGATTGCTCCCCAGAATGCAGGTTGGGGAACAGCTGATAGGCAACTGCTGGCATGGGCATGTAGTGGAAGTCCAGGTGCTAGACTTCCAAGTATGTGGACCACACAGGGACTTGCAGAAGGAGTAGCATCTTGGAGTGTGACCCTCAGGACCACAGACAACTGTGTACAGGTCACGTGGAGGCTTGCAGAGAGAGAATGAATACAGGCAGGAGCAAGAGGTCTTCAGAGTACATGGGCTGCACAAGGGCTCTGTTTTCTGGGTCGAGAGAGAGAGCTGTAGAAAGGTTTTTGCCAGGCTAAGGCTGGAATGTCACAAAGGGCCTGTATTCTGCGCCTACATAGCTGGGGCAGGCTCCAATAGATGTTCTCATACACACACTGCTGATCCCCAGCCCACAACAGAAACGTCAGGAAGCCTCTTACTACCTTGTCTCTCCAGTGCCTTCTCCTAGGAAAGCTTAACATCAGTGTGCACTTTAAAGGATGAATAATTAAAGGAATTCCATTGCATCTCACAGAATACACATACTGGATGGTGCATTCAGAACTGCAAGGCAGTACGTTGACAGCTGACACCGTAGTTAATCAGTTTGGTTAAGTTCAGACTTTAGATTCCAACCGGCCACCTTGTGAGGGTTGTGATTCCCACATCAGTTCAGTTTTCAGTCTTTGTGGTGCTATGCACCTGTGTTCCACGTGCGACAACCACTCGTGTGGGACAACAGGGGTGGCCTGTCCTGGCAGTGTTAAGTTCTAACAGTCTTCGGCATCCTGGTCAGGGTCAGACCCACGCATGCGCAGCTCAGGGAGTTCCTAAACAAACTCATGGCATTGTTTTCCTGAGCTCCTCCCTCTCTGTGCTCTCCCTACTGCTTCCAGATTCCTGGGCTCTCTTTTCAGTCTCTGGCCATAAACCTGGGGCTGTAGCTACCCTGCTCTGCCATGCACTTCCTGCAACTGCACCCACGTTCGGGGCCAAGCAGAAGGAGGACTGTGAGAGGAAAAAAAGCAATTTTGGGGCACTACAGCTCCTCTGGTCAGAAAGGAAGGTTCCCTGCACATTCTCACTTAGATGTGGAATTTTAAAAAGTTGAACTCATAGAAGTAGAGAATAGAAAGTGGTGGGGCAAGGAGGGGATGGGGAGTTGTTGGTCAAAGGGTACAAAGTTTCCAGTAGACAGGAGGGATGAGTTTTGAGATCTATAAACACCAGGGTAACTATAGTCAATAATAATGTATTACATATTTCAAAAGAACTGAGAGAGTAAATTTCGAATGTCTCACCATAAAAATGATAAGTAAATGAGGTGATGGATATGTTAGTTGACTTGATTTAATTATTTCACATTGTATACATATATCACATTGCACCCCATAAATGTGATGACAGTTATGATGTCAACTAAAAAATAATAATAAAAAATAAAAATAATTTTTAATTTTAATTTTATTTTTAATTTAATTTAATTTTAATTTTAATTTAACTTTAATTTTTTTAATTAAAAAAGAAAGGAGCCGGGCGCGGTGGCTCACGCCTGTAATCCTAGCACTCTGGGAGGCTGAGGTGGGTGGATTCCTCGAGGTCAGGAGTTCAAAACCAGCCTGAGCGAGACCCCGTCTCTACTATAAAAATGGAAAGAAATTAATTGGCCAACTAATATGTATAGAAAAAATTAGCCGGGCATGGTGGCGCATGCCTGTTGTCCCAGCTACTCGGGAGGCTGAGGCAGTAGGATCACTTGAGCCCAGGAGTTTGAGGTTGCTGTGAGCTAGGCTGACGCCATGGCACTCACTCTAGCCTGGGCAACAAAGTGAGACTCTGTCTCAAAAAAAGAAAGAAAGGAAACTTCCCTTCTCTCCAAGTTTTAGGTGTCTGATCTCCCCACCACCACCACTACCATCACTGCTACTGTCACCACGTTCTGAGACTGGAACATGAGAAAACAGAGAAAAGAAAAAGGAAAAAAAGAAAAACAGGGACTTACCCCATTCCCTGAGCATTAGGAGTCCCACTTCCTACTCCTTGAGCAAAACTAGAAGGCTTCTCCCAGAGCGCCCTCTGTAGGAGCCCTTGTGCCCAGTTCTGGGTTTCAAGCCGCCTTGTGTCCAGGCTTGCGAATCTCACAGGGGAAAAATGGGCAACACTACCGGTTGCGTAACACTGAATTCTGGTGTCCTTTCCTTATCCTCTTGCAACCGCTTACTTTTCCATGTTCACATCACCGCAGACTGCGCATGTAGTCTGCGCAGGTTTTATAGCGGGAGAGACAGGGTGGCGTGTGCTACGCCATCCAACCCAGCACCAGAAATCTCTGCGTTTAGTTTTTCTTTTACCACTTTTCCTACTCTGTTATTTTCATCTCAGGAGCACCTAACCTGCAAAGGACTTAAGGCTTTGGCTTTTGACATAAAAAGCCTCCATAAAGAAATGCCTAACATCAGCCTGAAAACATAAGACCAAAGTCCATAGCCAACAATGTAGAAAAATTAAAAAGAAAGATTGTCGGCATAATTTCTCAGAGGAAATCTCTGCAAAGAACCCAAGTCTACACATGAAAGTGAACCAAAAAGCCAAAGTAAAGTTAAATGCATTTGGGCGGTGTAGACAGCGAGGCCAGCCAGAGAGACTGAAGTTGGAAGAACTGCTAGCTAACCACGGGGCGTATGTATGCTCTCTAGATCAGCCAAACACAACTCAGATTCCTTCATTTCCTCATTGAGGTTCTTTCACCGAGGTTCTTTCATTTCCTTAGGCCAGTCAGCCCTTGAGAAGTAACCAGATCTATACGTTAACTGCCCCTGCATTAAAAAATATCATTGCTTATTAAATTCTATGCATTAATTTAGAGAAATGTAATTCAAGTTTCTATCTTAAGGAATGGCCTCTTCTTGATTGATGCCTTTGTGCTCTAAATATTGGATCATGTCAACAAAAATGACTTAATCATCTTTGATAAATTCCAGCAATATATGAAATTTAATTACCAAAGGCCTTGATCTATTTTTAAATAGTTATACACCATTACTACTCTCAGTATTTTGGTGGAAAAGAGAGTATCCTATGTCTGCCATCTAACCACATTCACCATTTTCCCTGTATAGTACAAAGCAGAGAAGGAAGTTCTGTTCTAAAACCTCCTTTGAATTAAGGGGGTTTGAATGTGCTAGGATTAAATCTTGCCTGTAAGATGAAATTCTGTTTGCAAATATGAGTAATGAAAACTAGAGACTCTAAGAACAGTAGGTGATGACCACGTCTACTAGAGACATATTAACACACGTAACGTCCAGAGGTGCTAGGAAACTAAGAAATATAAGCTCCCAAGTGCCAGGTCCTCCTGGCATCCTGTGCAGAAAAGGGCTGAGTCCAGAGGCATCTCTAGAAAGCTGGACAAGTTCGAATTGAACCCCGGAGGTAGTAGCTCCATGGGTGGGTGCTTAGGAAAGAGGTTTTCCAAGGAGAGCCCAAGAGTCAGTCCGGGACAGGTAGAGACCCTCTAACCAGGGCTGAAGCCACACTGGGGAGCAGAGAAGAGGGAGATGTCAGGAACAGATGCAGGTACCAGCCCCTCAGCAGCCTGGGACAGAGAAAGTCGCCTGGCAAATTGTTTACAAAGTTAAACTCTTCTCTATAGAATGAACTCCAGTCAACACAATCTTTCATGCAAATACAGAAAATGTAATGTCTTAAGAACTAACTTTCTCCAGGACTATAGAAATATCCCCATAATATACTACACCAAAACAGAAAAGGGAAAGATTAATCTATAGGACCCAGTGTGGGAAACCCTCAATACAAATGAAGCAATAGCATCTTAGAGGAAAATTTACAACCAAGTCCACTCTTCCCAGGCAGCACAAAGCTTCAGCCTGGGCCCTCACTGAATCTGATAGCAAAGAGTCATGGTTCCAAGGTGGCATCTAGTTCCAGTTCCCTGCTGTGGATCTGGGTTTGTGTGGTTGTAGCAGAATTGTGAGAACAAGCCTCCCTAGACTTGAGCTACACTGTCCACAGTCACAGAGCATCTTCCAGAGAAGAAAACACCTGGGACCATGAGACAGAAGGAAAACAATGGCATTCCTCGCTGGAAAGGAAAGGACTCTGGGCACAAAGTGTGGTCAAGCACATTTTCTCCGGTCCAGGGACTGCCAGGGACTTACAGTGTTGCAGCTACTGCGTCAAAATGTCAACCATCACAGACTCTCAAAAGTTAGGTTCACAATGGAAAGGAAAATACCATCTAGAAAAACCTTTTGCATCAGTGCAGGAGTCAGCAAATGTTTTTGGACAAGAGCGACTAGCCAAAGAGGGAAGAAGCCAACAGAGGGGTGAGCAGAGAGGTGGGATTGGGGATGGCAGGGGAAGCCTGCTGCAGTCAGTTTCACCCTCTGCCTTAGTGACACCCAGATAGATGCCTGTGTGTCCTTCTCTCCTCCCAGCATCTCAAGTTGGCTGGCAGGAGGCAAAGTGATCTGCTAAGTCACCATCTCCTGAGCTGAGATTCCAATGCTTGGTGTCTGGCAACTGCCAACAATGGAGACTCCAACATGTAGATGGCAACCAGTGTGGGCCTTGGCCTACAGCAAGATACAGCTGGCCAGGTAGCCAGACGCTAAGAGTAGAAATAGAAGGGGACACCCCAGCCTGGTCCCCAGCTGTCCCAGCAGTGCCCAGGTGCCATACAAAACAGGTGCCAGGCCTTTGCAGTATAGTTTGCTGATCCTAGCTTTAGCAGACAATAAAACATAAAATATTTTGCTTTGGTGGATATGATGGGTTAAACTGTGCCCACAAAGTCTTTCACATTCTTCCTTTTAAAAAGGTGGCGCTTCATTCCTCTCCCCTTGAGGTGGGCTAGACTTAGTGACTCACTCGTAATGGATACAGTGTGATGAAAGTGATGGTGTGTGACTTCCCAGACTAGGTCCTAGAAGATACTGCTCCCTCTCTTCCTTGGATCACTCCCTCTGGGGGAAGTCAGCCACTGTGTCGCACGGATGCTCAAGTAGCACTTGAGAAGCTTCACGAGGAGAGAAACTAAGGCCTCCTGCCCATAGTCACGTGCGCAGGCTGTCTTACACGCAGACCCTCGAGCCCCAGTCAAGCCTTCAGATGAGTGCAGCCCCAGCCAACATCCTGACTGCAATTTCACGAGACCCCCTCGGCCAGAAACACTCAGCCACACACTGCCTTCGATTTCTGGCTCTCAGAAACTGTGAGATAGTATATGTATGTTATTTTAAGCTAGAATGTTTAGAGGTGATTTGTTATACAGCAATGAATAACTAAGACAGTGGACAGTAAAATACGAGGCACTTATCAAAATCAGTCTTAACTTACAGTGACATCTGGGTCTATATCCAGCCGCTTCTGTGACATAAGCACTTGGATGTCTCTCGCATGTCTCAAAGAAACAGAATGACCCCCAAACTTATTCCTTTAGAATCTATCCTCCCCCAGGCCTGCCTAATGCCCCATGTCAGGAATGTCTACATCATTAACTGCAGGTCACTCCTTTTGCTTTCTGTTCCCTCACTCTGCCCACCCGCCACACAGACATGCGTGTACACACACACACACACACACTCATCCACCCATCCACTTACCTATCACCTAGGTCTTCAAAGACATGCATTTCTTACCACTAGTGTCACGTCTTGCCTCGGTTGTGCAAAAGTCTCCTGACTAGTCTCCTGGCTTCCCACTACCCATATCCAATACACTTTCTACTCGATAGTGACAGTCATTTCTCAACAAAAACTAGATCAAGCTGCCCCAGGGCTCAGATCCTCCTGAGACTTCCCTGTGGAATGAGAATGAGATCCCAGCTCTCCACAGGGATAGCGAGCCCCTGGCATGATCTGTCCTCAGCCACCCCCACCCCCACCCTCACCCCTACCACTCCCCTCCTCAGTGCGGGTCCACCCTGCACTTCTCTCCCCTCAGAGCTCGGCACACGCTGCCCCCGGGGCCTAGACCACTCTTCCCACTGCCATGGCCTCCTCCCCACATGCCCTGAACTCAGCTGACATGTCTTCTCCTCAGTCTGGCCTCCCAGCCCCCTCCTCTAAAGACCCTCCCGTTATATTCTCTGTCCATCCATGGCTCTTTCACATTACAGCACTTAATGCAAGTTAAATATGTGATTGTGCAATTACTAATATATTTCATATGTCCATGGATGAAGCCTCGGTTTACTGACAGGAGCAGCTACCGGGAAGTCCCCAGAAGGCTGGCACCCATCAACTCAGCCACCCGACACAGAAAAGGCCACATGGTGGCAGATGTAGTCTCTGTAACCTCGCACGAGCCCCTGCACAGAGAGCTGTGCCACGGACATCGAACGAGGAGGTCTTGAGTCCTGCAAGGGCTACAGATGCCAGGCATTTGCTCCGGAACCTCAATACAGAGATCGTGTGTGCTGCGCCATTTTACTTGGTGTGTATTTCTGTTTTTCAATTCCTAGGAATCCTAAATAACTGACATTTGTGGGAAGCCAAACACAGAAAAATTGAGGTCTTGTCCATGCCTCCAAATTCCCAGTCTCGAAGGGAGAACATCCGCATAAAGGGATGTATCTTGGTGCAGCATGTTGATTGGGAGCCAAGAGGAAGGACGCCCAGGGAGGGGCAGGGGAGAGTCCCACAGGGAACCCAAAGAAGGGAAAGGGCCATTAGTGCGGGTTTGGCTGGTTAACTTCTGTGCCCGCCTCCCCAACCCGGTTATGTCAGAATCACTTTACAAAATGATCCACTCACCCGAGCCAGAGGGCATGACTGGAAAAACATGTCCCCTGGCACCAGAGCACTAGTCTCCACTCAGAAGTCATATGCAGGGGGAGGGGGGGTTTCTGGTGACCTAGTCCTCTCCCTTCTTGTCAAGTGACAGACCGGGCTGGGAGGCGGGAGGTGCAGAGGGGCTGGGAGGCAGGAGGTGCAGAGTGGGTGCGGGGCAAACATCTCAGAGTATCCTGAAGCATCTGGAGGAGTCTAGGAGGAGGGGCTCCCTCTGGAGGTGGGGAGGGGTGAGGGGAGGGAGAGGAGATGGTGCCAGGGGTCACCTGAACCTGGGGAGAGAGCCTGGGTCTCTCCTCCCCTCCTGCCCCTCCCTGACCCCTCTTTCCCTTCAGCTGTCTGTCCAATTCCAGGCCACAACACACTTCCAAGTGTGTCCTCACTGTGAAGACCCACATCAGCAGCCTTGCCAGATTCAAGAGAACTGTAACCAATGGAATTTCTCAAGCCACCAAGTACAACGGGGGCAATAATATGGCAGCCAAGGAACTTTG
This sequence comes from Mirza zaza, assembly GCA_008750895.1. Classification (NCBI taxonomy): domain Eukaryota; kingdom Metazoa; phylum Chordata; class Mammalia; order Primates; family Cheirogaleidae; genus Mirza; species Mirza zaza. The sequence goes on from VSMD01046157.1 coordinate 69,598, forward strand.
GCGACTCAAATTCCATTCTATCCTCACCTAAGGCCACTGCCTGGACCCCAAAGTTGGAACACAGAGTGAGCTTTCCAATAGAAACTGTGGGGTAAGGGCCAGGCACGGTGGCTCATGCCCGTAATCCTAGCATTTTGGGGGGCTGAGGAAGGAGGATTTACTTGAGGTCGAGAGTTTGAGACCGGCCTAAGTAAAAGTGAGACCCGTCATAGGTGTGCCACAGCCATCTGTTTAATCTACAAAAAGAAAACTTTACTGGGACTGGTGGCACATGCCTATAGTCCCAGCTACTTAGGAGTTTGAGGCAGGAAGATAACTTTAGCCAGGAGTTTGAGGCTGCAGTGGGCTGTGATGACACCACTGCACTCTTACCCAGGCGACAGAGAAAGACCCTATCTCAAAATAAAAAGAGAAGCAGTTGGGTAAGTATGGGCCACCTATTTAAGTAAAGTTAGTACAGTCAGCCAAATCATTTATGCCACATGATCAGTTTCCCTGGGGACACCTGATTATTTTGATGGAAATTTGTTAAACTAGAAAATCCAGCCCAGGAGAGAGAAGGTCCAGATAGGATTAAAAGGACCTCCCCAGAGCCAGATAGCTGGGCTGGAGCTCTGCCTGCGGGCTTACTGGCGCAAGGCCCTGAGAACCTGCCTAACCTCTCTGAGCCCCAGTGTTCTCCCGTGGACACGCGGGCCTGGTACGAGGGTTACATGTGAGCATTTGTGCCAAGTGCTTAGACAGTACCTGGCACCTAGTAAGGCTCAAAAATGGTCAATTATTTAAAGGGAAAAAGAAAAGAAATTAAGACAGGGTCATTGTCACCAAATAAATATAACATAAAAACAAGAGGTACTTGAGCACCTGAGAGGTTTTCTCCACCCTGCACGGTTCGCAGAGGTTCTTTGGAAGAATAATGGTGAACCCCTTCCCATTCCTGAGTTCTGGGGGGCTTGGTCCAGCAGAAGAGCCAGCAGCGGCGCTGAGCCGCTGAGAGCCAGACAATCTCTGGGTCTCCAATCACTTTCCACCCTGGACCCCACCCCGCCCGCCTCGCCCCACGCCACGCCAGGCCACGGCCCGAGACGCTTTTCCCCGCGCAGGGTCAGGTGTCACTCAAACCTTCCAGGGCGCCAGAGGACACAAACAGAGTTGATTTATCTCCCGGGACAGCGCTTTGGACCAGATCGCTTTGCGCTCAGCCGTGGCCCAGGGCGGGTCGCAGGACAAGCCCGCTAAGCAGGCTCCGGAGTCGCCCGCGTCAATACCTCGGGGCCCCTGTCCCATTAGAGACACTTACCCCTGGGCTGGGTCGAGGTCACCGCGGCCCCAGGGGAGGACAGAAACTAGCAGAGCGCGCGGAGGCGCAGCCCCGCCCGGCGCTCCCCGCAGGTGGCGCGCCCCGCCCCCCTCCCGCGGTCCCTGCCCCTCCGGGAAGGCCACCGCGACCACCGACCGCCCTTACCTCGGCGTCCCGGAGTCGCGCGGGCGCCTAATCCGCTGTTTACACCCGCAGAGCAGCACCGCGGAGCCCGGAGCCTGCCGTGCCGGTGCGCTAACAGGCTATATTTGTAAGCGGATAACATGATCTGCGGGACATGTGCTGATAAACTATCTATCTATTCTGTGTGACTCAGCCCGGCCTGAGACAAAACAGATTTCTCCGGGGAGGGCTTGGCGCAGAGCGGACCGCGGCGGCCAGCGTGAGCCTGGGAGCAGGACTCGCTGCACCCGCTCCTTGCAAATCCCAAGGCGCGCGGCTGAAACACGGCCGGAGCAGGGACCGGGTCCGTGCTCTTAGCGCCCTAAGCTAGGAACCAAAGCGGCAGGATTACAACGCCACGTGACCAAGGGAATGGAAGTTTTTCCCGTGTTGGAAGCAATGGGCGTGGAAGGTCTCAATTTCATCCTTACATTTCTTTCTTTTCAATTTCCTAAAATGTATGCGAGTTTAAGCTCTCTCTAGCTAACCCTAATTGGGCAAATATGTTTTGCTGATAGCCAACACCGCGAAATGTGACAATAACCAGTAATCAAGCCCCTGGCTGTGCCCAGGAGGCCTCACGACCCCTTCCTGCCCTTTAATGGCACCTTCTTCTCACATACTTCAGCCCTAAAACTGAGAAATACCTTTTGTCTGATATATACAAATAATGTTAATTACAAAAATTACTTTAAAAGGACTATTTTCTATATGGAACATTTTCTATTTGTTGACATTTATAATTAAATTATTTAAATGTATATACTAAGTTGTTAATAAAGCACAATAAATCTTTGTGACTATGTTAAATCATACCTCTAAAGCACTGGATGTGCTTTTTTATTAAGATAGAGCTTTAAAATTATTTTTCTTTTTGGGTAAATAATGTAAGTTACCTACTTATTAGATAGTGTTTAGTTTGCTTTTTTGTTTTGTTTTGTTTTTTCCTGGCATTCTGAACCAAAAGAAAATAACTTGAAAAGGCAGTTTCAGGTTAGATAATACTTAAATATTATTTCAATTTATGAGTGAACTAAATATTCAAAAGCTCAATCATATTTAAATGGGGGGGAATGCCATAAATGCATTCAAAATGCAATGGGACATCTTTATGATGCTAGTGTCAGAGGAGCGGGCCATTGCAGAGCCCAGGCCTGACTACAATGTGCACCCAAATAGGGTGAGAAATTTCACAAATAAAAATACTGGACACAATTAGATTTGAATTTCAGATAAACAACAAATAAGTTTTTAATATAAGTATGTCTCAAAATACTACAAGGGACATACTTATACTAAAAACTTATTTGTTGTTTATCTGAAATTTAAATCTAACTGGATGTCCTGTATTTTATCTGGTAACCCTACACCCAGATCACCCAGGATCTTACTAAAATGCAGAGTGTGTCTTGTAGGAAACCAGAGACAGGCTGAGAGTCTGTACCTCTACCCATCACACAGTGAGTGGTAAGGGCCCAGAATTAGCACAGTTTGGTACGGGGCTACCCAAGACTGGTTCCTCACTAGCATGGCTTGGAGGGCCCCTCTCCCCTAGGAGGCTCTCACTCAGTAAGCCTGGGGTGCAGACCAGGGGTCAGTTTTTTCAGCATGCTCCACAGTTGCTTCTGATTCATAGTCAAGGATGCAAACCAGGAAGTATTTTAAAATATAAAATGTACTCATCATGTTCATGTAAGGAATTGTTACTATCATATTAAAATCACTGTGCAGAGATTTCTGTGTCTCTGGGCTGGGTGTATCCAGAAAGATCTCCCAGTTTCTCAGCAGCCAGGGGGCAGCAGGTAGGACTGCGCCTTGGGGTCTTCCCTTCCCAGTGCTCCCGCACAGCCGGAATCAGCCCAGCTCATACACAGCTTTATTATTACCAGCCTCAGCTGGTGTCCAAGAGCTCAAGACTTTTTTATTCAACTCAGCTCCCCAGCTGGGCTCAGAGCCTCTACTGAAATGCAGTGCAAAGACCCTGCTTCAGCTTCTCTGCAGGGGTGTGTACATGTTTGTTCCACATACACGCTCAGCCAGACATCCGTGGGGGGACCAAATGCTTTCCTCCCAGACACTCTGAGTCTAATGCTCCTGTCAGAATGTGAGTCACAGGCACAGTGAAGCATTCTTCCACGAAAATCCTGGTCTCACCAACCCCTCACCATCACGTTCATTTTATGACATAGTTATAGAGGAACGAAAAACTCGAAAGTTTATAAATGTTGCATTTCACTTCAATGATCATTACTAAATGCCTCACCCTGCTGTGGGAGCAGGTGGCCAGGGCTCCCGGCTCGCTACTCCACATTTGCAGCCTAAAAACCCGGAGCACAGCACCCTGGGCTGAGGAAGGCTGCGCTGGCCCTCGTGGGTCACATGCCACACTCTAAACGGCAGAGCTACAGTGTCTAACACAGCAGCCACAGCCACGTGGAGTTACTAAGCACTGGAAACGTGGCTAGTCCAAACTGAGATGAACTGTAAGTACAAAATACACATCTATTTCAAAGACTTACTATTTTTTTAAATAAAATATCTCATTTATTTTTTATTTTAACAAAGCAATTAAATGATAATATTTGGGATATATTGGGTTAAATAAAATATATTGTTAAAGTTATTTCACCTGTTTCTCTGTACTTTGTTAATGTGGCTCCTAGACAATTTAAACTTACACACCGGGCTGACATGCCATTTCAGGTGGGCCGCACTGCCCCAAGTCAGAGAATCTAGTCTTGGACAAGCACAGTGGGAAATTCTCAGACAGGGGCTCCCGTTATCATGACCAGTGGCCACAGGGAGCACTAAGAATCCTGATCGAGGGCAGAACGCTGTGCCCTTCTCTCCAAGATTCATATTTACTTAGTTTTTCTCTGGGAGGATTCAGACCTCTCCAAAAATATAACTGTAGTCGACTGGAAGAGGCCAGAACTCAGAACTGAGCCTGTTCCACCTCTGTGAGCAAAGGTCACCTGCACTCTTTAAGCTGCACACATCCACCTGGTGCAAGGGCAGTCTTGACATAGTGCTGACCATCGCCCTCTGGAGGATGACTTTGCCAACGCACTGGATCTATTGGGAAACCCAGGGACAGTTTGATCATTGCCACTAAGCCAAACTAATTATCAAGAACGCCAATCTTAAAACTCTTGTTGGAGACTCTTCAGGTTATCGTGGTGGAATCATGGTTGGAAAGCTATTTTGTTTTTTTTTTGTTGTTTTTTTTTCGGTACTGACTGGTTGTTAAGAAAGCTATTTTGGTTTAATTTTATCTTTTTTTTTCCTTCAAATTTTGGTATGACTATTATAGGGTTAAAATGAAACACACACAGAGCCAATAAATAAAAAAATTAAAAACGACACTCAGAAGAAATAGCTAAAATTTTTTAGTGCCTACTTTATGCCTGGCACAGTTCCAGGTGCATAATAACATTATATCAAAACTCGGAAAATATCAGAAACAAGTAGAAGGAGATAAAATATGCTACTCTCCTTACATAGCAGACTGTCTCCAGAACTTTCTACGTGTTATTTAATGCCGGAAACAACACTGAAAGGGAGACATTACTCAAGGCATTGTACTGTCCAGGAAATGAGGCCCAAGGGGTTAAGTTCCTTTCCTAAGGATTACCTGCCCTCAGGTGGACACTGTCACTGGCCCCAGGCCTCTGAGGCACAAAGCCAGTGATCTTTCTGAGATTACATGTGGCATCCAGAAGCTTGTTTACCCTTATACACAAATCTCTGGTTTCTAAGCTCCTAGGAGACTAGAAACTGCACATTTCCTTCAAAGCCAGCTCTCCACCTCTCCCACGCATCCCACCATCACAGACCCTGCAGATTCCGCCTTCTCCCCATCCACCTGCCCCTCTCTCCCCACACTCGAGTGTCACTCGAGGGTCACTCGAGGCCTATGTGTTTCCTGCTACTCTGGTGCAAAGGTCTCCCCCAGCTTCTCTCACCAGACTGCTGTCCCTATGACACCAAAGAGATCTTTCCAAACACAAAGACCTGCTCAGGACACTCTCCTGCCTGCGCTCTCAGCAGAACTAGAGTAAGAAGACAAACTCCTTGTATGCAAGGTCTCCGTGGCCTGTCTCTGCTGGCCCCCAGGCCTAACCTGTCACCAGCGTCACTACTGCTTGCCCCCATCACACTTGGTCAGCCCAGCCACGCCCCTTCCTGGGCCCTCCTTCAGCCAGGCCCATGCGTGCTGCCCTGCCTTTGCCCTGCAAATACCTACTCCCCTCTCTGACTGCTAGAAAAGTGATCCATTATTTCTTTCAGCCACCACAGCAGACTCAACACAGACCCTCTTTCCTCTTGACTGTGAGGTCTTGAGAATAGGACAGGTTCATTGTTCATTTGTCCAACTCCTGGTAGTCATAGCACCCAGCCTGTTTCCTGGCACACTGTAGAAATAATGAATGAATAAGTGAATGAGTGCATGCTGCTTGACCCTGCCCCAGGAGGAAGAGATATGTAGAAAGACAGGAACATTCTCAAATTCCTACCATGTGCTGGAGCTATAGTAGATGTTTATCTTAGGGTATCTCTGTGGAGTTGCTGTGCATATCCCCATTTTACAGGTAATGAAACTGAGGTTAAGTAACCTAAGGCAGGTTAAATGTGTCCAGGAGTATGCACTCACCTGACTTTCTGACACTAAAAATGTTTGTAGAGAAAGTCCAAGAAGCATGGCCTTAGGTGCTGTCATCAGTCTGGCACCACAGAACACTGGCACAATGAACATCTGAAAGTAAAGCTTCATAAACCAAGCCCAGGCCAATGGCAACTCTTCGGTCAGACCTCACCTGGGGCCTGAATAGAGTCTGAGGGAAACCTTCTCAGGAAAACCCAGATGGCTTATCCAGAAACTAAATCATAAAATACATTTCAGATCTGGCGATTTTCATGGGTAGATAAGAGAAAGGAAAATGGAAAAATACATATTCAGAAATCAAGATAGAAAAAATGTCATTTCTTTCCCCTTATTAAAACCTTAAATTCACTATGGCCCTCCCCATTGCTGGCATCACTGCCTGAAACCAAAACAGTCCCTGGTGCCAAAAAGGTTGGGGACTGCTGGTTTAAGCCACTCAATCTGTGGTATTTGGTACAGCAGCCATAGCAAACTAATATAAAAAGTAAACCTCACGAGAGTACTGAATACAAGGTCAACACACAAATCAGCAACTGAAACCACCCTTTATAAAATTAATAAAAGTGGGCTGTGCTAGGGGCCTGAACTCTGCAAAGGGATAGGCATAGTTTAAAATTATATATATGTGTGTGTGTGTATATAGCCAGCCATTGTTCCCTGGCTTGCTTCATGGTCATAAGATTTGTAGCTTTCTCAATTGCTCCCATAGATAACATCACCCTTGTGAAACCTAAGACTGGCCTTTGAGATATTTTCCAGACTCTGCATTCTGGTAGGACTGACTGACACCAACCAGACCAGTGGCCATACTCAGGAACTGACCCAACAGGTCCTGAGACCCTCTACTTGGAAACTGAGTCAGCACGCAATTTCTGCTTTCCAATCCTATGAGTTCATCCCGAGCCAATCAGCAGACTCAATTCCCTGGCGCTGTGTCTGCTAAACTATCTTTAAAAACCCTGGCCCCAAAATTCTCAAGGAGAAGGATGGATTCGAGAAATGTTTCCTGTCTCTTCACTCGGCGCCCTGGAATATTAAACTCTTTCTCCACTGCAACCCCTGCTATCTCAGTGTATTGGCTTCTCCTTGAGCAGGAGCCACCAACCTGGTTGGACCATAATACAACCACAAAATGGCAGTAAAAGATATCGTTTAGTTTACTATTTTAAAAAACAATATAACAAAACTGTATAAGACCTCTACACAGAAAACTATGTAAATTATTGAAGAAAATTAAACAAGATCTAAACAAATATTCATGGACTGAAAAACTCAATATTGTATGGATGTTAATTCCAAGTCTTCTCTAAAGAGTCAATGTGCTCTAGTAAAAATTCCAGCAGAGTTTTTTAGAAATTGATTTAATAATCATATGGAAATGTAAAAGGCCCCAGGAATAGCCTTGAATATGAAGAACTCACTATGCCAAATATCAAGAACTATCAAAAGGTACGGTAATGAAGACAGGTGGTATTGGTACAATAAGAGACAAATAGACTCCCTGAACATACTAAGACATAAAGAAACAAACTCACAATACATGAACAATTGATTGCTGATGAAAATGGCGTTATAAAGCAGTAATACAAGAATGACCTTGTCAATAAATGGTATTAAATCTTGGTATACTATGCAATGGAATAGTATAAAATAATGAGTATGAGCAAACTTCTCCAAACAACATGAATGACTCACACCAACATGTTGAATGAAAAGAAGTACACACATACTCATTTAAGATTGTGTAAATTTCAAAACCACAGAAAACCAATCTATGGTGTTAGAAATCAGAAAATCATAGAGCTCTGGGGCAGAGGGAGAAGGTGGTGACTGTCAAGAGGCATGAGGTAGACTTCCGGGCTTCTACTGGTTGCATGATACTCACTTTGGAATCATTCATTAACATGTAAGCCTTACTATTCACACAATTTTATGAACGTGTAACACACTCCAATAAAAAAGTTTAAAAGTGTTTGTATTCATTTTATATTGCTGTGTAATAAATTCTCACAAACTTAAAGTCTTAATATTATACAATACCCATTTATTATCTCACAGTTTCCATAGGTCAGAAGTCCAGCCTGGCTCAAATGAGTTTCCACAGAGGAAAGCACACTTCGAAGTGCCAGGGTTGTTTGCATACAGGACATCTCACTGGAGACCTTTCTTGACTCCATTTCTGATAACAGCCTGGTCACAGTACCCCAGCCTACCTCCCTCCTCTTGCATTTAATCCAGTTCAAAGCCATTAAGAGCTGTGAAGAATGCCTGTATGTGATCAAAGACAAAATCCACTTAAGAAGCACTTTTAAAGGAGATTCTCCAGATCTTGCAAAAACCAAGTGCTACCCCAGCTTGCTGCCCCAAATCTAGCCCTTAGGAGTCTGTCTGCTCATCCATTTACCTGTCTGATGGTGCCACTTGGCCTTGACCTGGTCAGCAGGAAGTCAGGAAGTGGCCACCTCCTCCCTATCTGGTCACACTAAAATGGCACTTGGCTTAGATTACTGAGCCTGTCTCATCTCAGGGGAGGGGAAAAGGGAGCAGGAGCCCAATCTTGGAAATCTCTCTCTATCCTACTGTGCTCAGAACAGAATAGCTGGCTGGTAAATATTTGTTGAACTTAATTGGAAAGGGAAAGATTTAGGTATAAAAGAATTCTAAGTCATAACTTAGAATCCAAAACTCTAAATCAGACTTTCCATGCCCTACCATGGTTCCCAGTAAGTGCATCCAAATTAGCTTCTCTCATACATGGTGAACACTCTTGAATAAGTTGCCCAGAATTTGGCATATCAGCGATGGCTTGGAGTACACACTTAGGATTTGTCTTTCTTTCCTTCTTTGTTGGGGGAAAGGGGTATTCTTTGTTGTATTCCCAGGCTCAGGATTAGGGAAACAAGTTGTTTTCCTGTGCCCTTTCTCAAAGACCTTGCCCTTGCTCCACCTCCATTTTAGAAAATAGGGCTGAGACTTAACGTTTCTGTCTGTCACCAGTGTGGCTGGTGGAGTGAGATTTAGCCAAAAGAAAACCAGCACAGGCAGACGCTGCACTAGTGGTTGGGGAAGCCAAGATTTCTGGAAGACCAGGTTTCTGGACCTCTTAGTCCAGGGGGAAAAGGAATAGAGGGAAGAGTTGGTGAAAGACAAAAAAACAAGCAGTTTACAATACAGTGTTGACAAGGTAAACTCTGGGGTAGTGGATACCAGGATGCGATTCTCAGCACAGCTAGAATCCAGGGTAGAGAGAATGGTCTCAGCAAAGACTTCCCAAAGCAAATGACATTTGGCCTGAGTCTCAAAGAAGGCAGTTCAAGTGGCTTCTAAAGAACTACCAGCCAGGTCATAGGGATAAAATACAAACACCCAGTAGACACAAGGAACAATGCAAATCCAAACAACAATGACACACTATTTTTCACATACCATATTAGCAAAAATTAAGATGCTTATTGCAGCCAGAGCAGTAAGTACATGGGAAATGAGCTCTCAACATTGAAGGAGTCGGGGAGGCTGGTACAGCCTTCTTGGAAAATAATAACTCTTTAACCAAGCAATTCCAGTGCTAGAAATTTACCAGATGGCTATGCTCTTAAGCGTTGACCAAGATATATGAACAAGGAAGTGCATCACAAAATGTAGAAACATGTCGTGTCCATTCATTGATAAAATTTATGACGTCTATATAAGAAGAAATATGATATAATATAGCTCCTATGCACAAGGAAAACATTTCGGCTCTTTTCCACTTCTCTTACATCATTTCTATAACAATACAGCTCTAAAAAATAACTCATCTGGCCGGGCGCGGTGGCTCAAGCCTGTAATCCTAGCTCTCTGGGAGGCCGAGGTGGGCGGATCCTTTGAGCTCAGGAGTTCAAGACCAGCCTGAGCAAGACCGAGACCCCATCTCTACTATAAAAATAGAAAGAAATTAATTGGCCAACTAATATATATAGAAAAAATTAGCCGGGCATGGTGGCGCATGCCTGTAGTCCCAGCTACTCGGGAGGCTGAGGCAGCAGGATTGCTTGAGCCCAGGAGTTTGAGGTTGCTGTGAGCTAGGCTGACGCCACGGCACTCACTCTAGCCTGGGCAATAAAGTGAGACTCTGTCTCAAAAAATAAATAAATAAATAAAAATAACTCATCTGAGCACACCTTTCCCACTGACGGTGCAGATTTTTGCATGTAGGAATCTGTCCTTTTAAACCCCACAAAGAGATCAGTGGCAAATACAATAGGTTTCCAGTTGCTATTTGTTAAGTCTGCCAGTGAGCACAGAAAGCCATTAACTTGTTAATGAACTAGGCAGGGCATGCCGGGTGGATAACACTTCAGCAGGAGTGTTACCCAGGTATTATCAGAAGTTGCTGGGTGCTCAGCTTGATGGGATTAGAGAAGCCTCACCGTTCCTCAGCTGGAGGGTACGTATATGCACATAATTCCTCAGCTCTGTCTCTGCTCTCTTCCGTCTTCTCGTCTGCTCCAACTTTCTAAGGACTATGACAGAGGTAAGACAAAAGGTGTCCCCAGGAGCCCTATGATACAGGAGGCTTTCACCTTGAAACACTGTCATTGTGCTACAGAAATGGCCGTTCTTTTCAACTCTTTAGTTGGAATTTAATTCTACATATTCTCAACTATTGAAACAAGGTTGAATTCGCTTTTTAAGACTAAAATTGATCTCATTCTCCAAGTTTGTTTTCTTTCTTGGACTTCAGACAGACACTAGGAGTCTGTCCTTTGATTGCAATGTTTTTGGTTCCATTATTCTTACTTAGTTGGCTGGTTTTGAGTCAAAAATTTATTTGTGTGATTTTTTGCACAATTCTGTCTCACTTGCTCCAGTTTTTAATATACAACAGCTCTAGGGCAATACTGGAATATCGGAGACCAAGACCATTGTTTTTCACTTTCAGCTATTAGTGTCCTTCATAAAGGAGGAGGGGAAGGGCTGCTTGTGATTGGGGAACCCCCATTCCGAGATGCTCCCCAGCCCTAGCCCTGACCCTCTGGCACAGCACTCACTGGCCAGAGGCTGGGCAGCCTCAGCCAGTTTCAGCAGAGATGGAGCAGAGGTGTCCATTGGCTGTCCTGGGGTAGCCATTCAATTCCCCTATCTGGGGGCAGCAGCAAGGTCTTGCAATCACAATTATAATCATTAATTACTGTTCTTCCTCCCCAACCTCACAGTGAGGTCCTCCTCACCACTGCTTCCCCAGAACCCAGCCCTGGTCTACAAGCAACCTAGCAGTAGACTCGCTCAATACTGTTACATGAATAGCCTTCCCCAGCCCAACAGCACACAGCCCTACCCTTCTCGTCTCCCCTCCCCATCACAAAACTTGCCCAGGCTCTGTCTACCTGGACCCACTTTGCTTTCTCTGCTCTCTGTACCCATGGGGAATGAGGGTTTTGTTTTTTTTTTGTTTTTTGTTTTGCGTGTCATCCTTGCGCAGGGGCCATGCTAATCTTCTCTGTATCGTTCCAATTTCAGTATATGTGCTGCCGAAGCAAGCACAGGGAATGGGGATCTTTTCAGTGGGTTCTGGTCCTTGGATGAGAGGGCATTTTGTGTGGCAGAAAGGCTGGCACCCTTGGGTTCCAGGCTGAACTCAGCCCAGTCACCAACATCGCCAGACTGGGGATCTCAGTCCCTTCCCCTGAAAATGTAGGGTCCCTAGTTCAAGCTCTAAAAGTTCCAAAACAGCCCCTTTCGGTAAGGAAGTGGCAGTGCAGGGCTGTGTGTCCTACTGCCAGTTCTGCCATGGGCCGGCCCAGTCTCCAAAAAAAAGACATTTAAATCCCCAAATGGAACTAGTTGCCTCGTCCATAAGGTGAGACTAATAATGTTGACACTACTTACCTACTTAGCACAACGGACAGGGCAGTGCTGGGGAACGTGCATTACGTGAGGTCTTCGAGCACCCTTGCAGCTCCAGGGTTATGGGGTTAGCCTTCTCCTCTGCCGAGCCCTCCCCCCTCCCACCTCCTAGAGCTGCAGGCCAAGTTCCTCCCTCTCCAGGGATCTCGGCTTGGGACTTGAAGCATTTAAACTGAAAAGCCCACCCAAGGAGGAGTTGAAGTGCAGCAGGAATTAGTCAGTTGCTGTTGAGCTGAAAATGTCGCTGCATCCCAACATTGATTGCAGAAGGCCCTATTCCCCCAATAAAGATAATTTTAAGTTTCACGCTCCCAAGATCAGGTGTAGAAGTAAACAAAGGCTCTTCTCAGTAGTGCCTGTGAATCCCGGGCAATCCCACAGGTAGGCACTGATGCTGGAATGGCCTCAGTTGCTACCCATTCTTTCTAAATCCAACCAGCAGAAAGGGATGTAAACGGACCGCCTAAAAGCCTCGCATTTGTGTGCCTGGCCAATTAAATAAAAGCCGGGCTTTCCTTTAGAAATTGGAATTAAATGAGGTTTAGAAACTGCTGGTGACTTCGCACGTATTTAGTACCAAATTAAATAACCCGGAGGGCTGAGAAGGTAGAAGGCTCCCGCTGGCGGACGCGCCTCTCCGTCTGTGAAGTCTGGGCCCCCCAGATAAACACTGTCTCGGTTCCGTGCGACACGCTGTGTCTGGGGCAACTCCCGGTGTCGTGGGGCGGGGCGGCGTGGGGGTGGAAGAGGCCGCTCCGTGGGCGCTGGGAGACAGAGAAAAGCCAGGGCACGACCGTGGCAAGGCTGACGTGGCCTCCCACGCTTCTAGAACTTTGTCCTGGAGCAGGCCTGGCAGCCGGACCGCAGAGCCCCAGCGGCCGCGCCCTCCCGTCGCCCCCACCTGCGCCCGCGCCGCTCCCTCCCGGCCTCCGCTCGCAAAATTAAGGTCGCCTGGAACCTACACGTCGCTGCAGCAATTGGGAGCCCCGAAGGACCCCACACACACACACACACCCTGAATTTCTCGGTTGCAAGCTTCCTAGTCGCACCCCTGGCACACCTAGCTCTCACCGCGGAGGGCGCGCCTTCCTTGGCCACCTGAGGCTCCCCCCGGCGGAGGACCCGGCTCAACACACTTTTCTTGGAAAAACAAAGACGGAAGCAATTTTCTAGAAATAAAACTTGGCAATAAAATACCCAATGTCTTGAGAGAACGATGCACGTTGTTCAGGTTTTCCTAATTAAAGCAATCACCTTCCACCACTCCTCCAACCCTGAATCACCAACTTGATAGAGTGATTGATTTACCCTTTTTTCAAAAGTGCATCTGGTGTTTTTAACCTGCAAGCAAGGATAGAGCTATTAGCGTTAGTTAAGCACAGATCTACAAGACTCCACCTTTTCCATTCTCTCGATTGTTTCAGGTGCTTTACAGCCTGTCGCCGCCCTTCCCCGCAGAGTTCGGGCTTTGTAATGCTCCGCACCCCCCACAAGCCTCCCGGCCCGCCCGCAGGGGTTTGCTGTGGAGCCGGAGAATTCCAGAAAAGCTGAGTCCCGGGCTCAAGGTCAAAACACTCATTAGGGCCAAGAAGCCCCCAGTTTCCCCGGACGCCTTGGCTCCTGCTTCTTTTTCCTAAGAGCTTTTGGGGAAAGCATACTTCTCCTCTGAGATATGTTTCTTTTTAAATTGCCACTTTCACTTTAGTACATTAATGTTTTCCTTTGGGTGTTTTGACAGTGACTTTCTGAATTAAGCCATGCTAACATTTCTTTTCCTCCCTAACCTGTTAAGAGCTATGGACTACAGGAAGATGGCACGCTTCTCTTCCAGGTATGAGCTAATCTTGAATGTGATTTTTTGACTGCTAGAGGTTACTATAATAGTTTTGACACTTATTGTTTGACTTTGTCTTGCTCAAACCTTAAAAGAGTTGTCAACTTTGCCGCTGTTTTTCCTGAAAGACCTGGAACTTTGCCTGGTTACATCTAACTTTGCCATTGGCTTTTAACATTTTCAATCATATTAATGGCTTTGCCTATGAAATTGTGTTTTCCTAGTTTTGTGTAAACAAAGGTCAATATTACAACCCAATTAAAAATCGACTTCTGAAAGGGTTAAAGGTATAGACAGATTCAATACTTGCGAAATCATTAAGAATAACAGCAAAAAAATTTTTTTTAACATGTAAACATTTTGACTGGTTAAAATGAAATAGTTTGTAAAATGTGATTCGTCAATAACATGGAATGTCATGCAGCCATTTTTAAATTCTTACATGAAAACTGTGCGGGAGAAAAAATATATAATGTATATTAATATATATTGTAAAATAGAAGATAAAAAATGTATACCTACTTAAAATTATACACATATGAAGACAGGGCCTAAGAAATAGTATGTATTGAAAAGAACTGTATATTGGTGACTTATTTTCAACGTATTTCTTGGTTGCATGAGTTAGCCTTTAAAATAAGAAAGAGAAAAGAAAAAAAGAAACGTGGCACTCTACAATCACTCCTTAGTGGTCTGAGGTCTTGTCCTCGTGCTGAGAGGATCCAGGTGCTAATTTGTAGGATTTTATTTCCTTTGTTTTGCTAACTAATGTCTGATTTCCTCTCCTAGTGTGATTTTGATCCTGGCCTTTTCCAAAGCTTTTGAACTGGGATTAGTTGCTGGTGAGAGACTTTTTGTTCTTTTGATCAGCTAACAATTTTTATGTGGCCTGAAATGCAGACTCCCTGAGTTGATTTTGTCGTTAAGGATTGGCCCACAAACTCACACGTCCATCTCAGGGAGACTTGGCCTTCAGAAATGACAGCCTTCGGTCCCGGGAGGAGCCTGCAGTTGGTCCTCGGTCTTTCGTGTTGGTGCCATCCATGGGAATACAGGACAGTAAGAGCTGCCTGCCTTAAATCGTCTCTGTCCTGGTCCTTTGCATGCCTCTAGAGTATCTTTTCAACACTCTTTCACCTAAGAGGGTGGGCACCCGATTTTGGAACTGGGCAGGTCGTTGGACTGCTTTTGGTTTTAGAGGTGAGACAGGCATGTGTAATTCGCCTCCCTGGGGAACTCCTGGAACCACCAGTGGCCTGTGCATGAAAATGATGCCTCTGCTCAAAGGCACAGGTAGCAAAAGGAACACTCAATTGCAGAGTCTTATTCTGTGAGGTTTGCAATTTTTAGACACCTGCAAACACATTGGGGAGATTAAGTCCTTGGCGTTGTATGAACCTTGCTTACAGGAATTGTTTTGCCATCCCCCCACCCTCAGCCAAGTCTTCTTACCTTTCAGAGAGGGAGCTAAACAGAACCTGCTGTCTGAATGGGGGAACCTGCATGCTGGGGTCCTTTTGTGCCTGCCTCCCCTATTTCTACGGCCGGAACTGCGAGTATGACGCGCGCAAAGAGTAAGCCATTCACGGGGGCAGGGAGGGGTGGAGAGCAGAGGGAAGGAGAATGGGAATTTCAAATCCATGGGCATTGCCTTGGCTGTCGTTCTCAGGAACTGTGGGGCTATGCCCCATGACACCTGGCTGCCCAAGAAGTGCTCCATGTGCAAATGCTGGCGCGGTGAGCTCCGCTGCCTTCCTCAGCCGTTTCTACCCGGGTGTGGTAAGCAGAAGTTCTCTATCTTACGCCCTTTCCAGTGACTTAGTTGCCTTTCAGGGTGCTTGGTTAACAGGGTCTCTCTTTATACCTCATGGCTTGCTAGAGCCCGGCAACCGAAGTTCTGCTTCTGAAAGCATTGAGATGACGTGGTCACCTTGGCGTGCTTGGTTCTTACTTCCTCAGAAATGTGGCTAGTCCTGCTGCCTCTTTGACATGTTAGCATGTATGAATGCTTATTGAGGAAAACAAACAAGGCCTGGTTTCCCGTTGAACCAAGAGTTGCTCTCTGGTGTTCCTTTCCTTTGGGCACAGGGAGTCAAACTATCTCCGGGATGGGCAATGCACTTAGAACCCGCCCCCACAGCAAATTCCACGGGAGGCTTGATCTCAGCGCTAGTCCTTTAGGAACTTCTTCTTGGGGCCTAAAAGGCTCTGGCATAGCCCCCACCCCCCAGCCCGGCGACTGGTCCCAGAATGCTTTCTCCTTATTAATTTTTTTTTTTTAACTAATTTGAAGAAAGCAATGAAAAGAAGGGCAGGACCTAGAGGGGAGGGAGAACAAGAGCAGAGCAGAGGTACTCTCCCCACCCTGACCTGAGCCAGCTTTCTAGGGCCACTGTGAGAGTTCAGAGGCCTCTTATAGTTATGGCCCGTGGAGATATTAGAAATTGAAAATATTCAAGTCCAGGAAGTAACAGAAAGCAGACACTTCACTGGGTACAGATGGGGCCCCAACCCAGGCAGGGACTGTGTCTTTGTCACTTGCATCCTGGGTGTCAGGCCCAGGACGGGTGTTTGGTAAGTGTGGGTTGAATGACAATTGTGTTTGGAACTTGGAGCCCAGCATGTGCTGTCCCCTTATGAGAGCCTCACCAAGTTCCGCCCATCCCCGCAACTGAAGGCATCGCCTGCTGGAGAGGGTACAGGTATGAGAATGCCCCCAGAAGAGCAGTTAATAGTAGGCCTGTGGCAACCTGTGTTAAAAGAGTTTTTTAGGGGAGTCTGAATTCATGTGGTCAGTACTGTTGATCCGATAAGCATACTGTCCTCGTCAGATGTTGGGCCCAAACCAATTTTTGGCTCATGTAGATATGCCATGTATGGGCGGCAGGGTAAACTGCTGGGGAGTTTGCTTTAATGACCGGGTGCCCCTTCCCTTCCAGGTGGCCATGTGGTGGATGAGCACCTCGATGCTTCCCGGACTCCAGAAATACCACTGTCTGCATGGATCACTTTTATGTTAGCTGGCATCTGCCTTTCTCTACAAAGTTACTGTTAATTGGCATTTGACTTTTTCTGGAAATACAAGTTTAGATGCCATGGGAACTTCATGACTGGTAAAGACTGCTGCTCCAAACTGGAAGATGATCATTTGTTAGTTGCCTTAAAATAATGAATACATTTCCATAATGGTACCTAACACTTCCTTAAAGTGCCAGCTGCTTCTTACCTTTGCTGTGCTCTCTCTCCAGACATTTTTTTTTTCAAAAAAAAAAAAAAAAAGTCAGCTATCTCTACATTATGCCCAAGTCCTATGTTTCTTTCTTTTTTTTTTTTTTTTGAGACAGAGTTTCACTTTGTTGGCCGGGCTACAGTGCCGTGGGGTCAGCCTAGCTCACAGCAACCTCAAACTCCTGGGCTCAAGCAATCCTCCTGCCTCAGCCTCTTGAGTAGCTGGGACTACAGGCATGCACCACCATGCCCAGCTAATTTTTTCTGTATATATTAGTTGGCCAACTAATTTCTTTCTATTTAGTGTAGAGACGGGATCTCACTCTTGCTCAGGCTGATTTCAAACTCCTGATCTTGAGCAATCCATCTGCCTCGGCCTCCCAGAGTGCTAGGATTACAGGTGTGAGCCACCACGCCCGGCCTATGTTTCTTGATATATGTAACTCTACCAAGGTCTCCTTATTAATATTTTCTTTTAAACAATTGAATTCTGTCTTCATATTATTGAAGGCTAATCCTAATGTGGAACTGAGGATAAAGTTTTGAGTAGAGTTGATCAAAATCAATTAAGATTATATCTTTAAAAGCAAAGAAGGACTTTAAGAAGAGGAAATGGAGGGCAGGAACCAGAGTGATGGGATGATGGAAGTCTGTCTGCACGTGTTCCAGGGAGATCCGGTAGGAAAGAGAAGCACATGGGTGAGAGGGATTTGAAGAGATAAAATAGGCTACTTGATGGGTGATTAGGTGGGAGTAGGGAAGCAAGTTAAAAGGCTAAATTGATGGGCAAGTTTCCATCATCCATAAAAAGCTGTACAAGACAAGGACTTTCCTTTTTTCTCAAGGCATTGTAAGAAGGACGAAGTCTCCTTGGAAGAAACTTGCATCTAAATTTCCCCAACGAGATTGCTTAATAAATTATGTTTTCTCCAAACTATGCAATTATTTTAACTGTTGTAGAAGAGAGAAAATGTTCACAATATATTTAGTTGTAAACCAGGTGATAAAACTATATATTGTTTGGCCCGTTTTTAAAATACATTGTGTATATGTGTATGCACAGTAAAAATGGGAACTATCTTGACCAAAATGTGAACTGTAGTTATTTCTAGGTAGTGAAATGACTGGTGATTTGTGGTGGGGGGCTTCTTCCACTGCACTTTTGTATTTTCCCAAGTTTTCTTGGTGAGGATGTGTCGTGTTTGTCTTCCTATGGAACATAACAGTATGTCCGACTCAGAAATGAGGAAACCACAAGAGCCAGGAGCCCCAGGTGGGTATCCAGTTTTGTTTCTGGCTTTGTTGTGTGTACCCTTCTGTGAGGGACAAGATTTGCTCCCATTATTTAGGTACTACTCACTCCACAATTTGTGTTTTTCCAAATTAATTCCATGCAGATGCAAAATTCCAAACGGGTAGGATTTTTTGCAGTGCCCAGTGAAAGAAAGTGAAATGGATAGCAGGAAGCAGTGAGGTGCGCAGTAGAAAGAGCACAAATGTGGAGGCGGACAGGGCCTGGTGCAGAGTGCTGGTCTGGCCACTTCCGGACATGACACTGGGACTCAGTTTCCCATTCTGTGAATCTGGATTAATATCTACATCACAGTGTTATAATTAAGTTAAATAAATCCATAAAACACTTGTGTTCGAGTGGGTAGTCACTTAGGTATGAACAAGGGAGAAGAGAATAGAAAAGTCAGGTAGCCACTCGAACAAATGGCCTTGCGGATCCGTGGTTGACCTGAGGAGAAGGAGCCATTAATTTCCCGGCATGACGCAGGCACAGGTTCAAAGTAACTTCCCCCCATTCTACCACAATGATATAGTAATGTTAGCATTGTGGTTTTGACGCCCCCAGTGGGCAAAGCAGGGGAACTGTAAGAACTGAGGTTGGATAGAATGCACACTGACCGCCCAGCCTTCTTTGACTTCAGCAAATAAAAACAGCAACTGCTCGGGGCTCAGCGCTCGTTTTGAGCCTCCCCACTTCCCACTGCACAGCCCTTAATGAGCCTGTCAACTTTTGCTCAATAAACTTGAGCCACTGTCACTCGGTTGTGTCTGTGTCCTGAAATTCCTTTCCGAGACATTAGCAAGAACCTTCACACCAGTGACACTTGTACAAAATAGATTCTCAACAAATGTCACATTTTAGTCTCTTTCTACTTGTATGTTTAGCACAGAGGGTTTAAAAAACATTTTCAGGGCCAGAAATAGAAATTAAAAAAAAACGAGTATTGTTTGAGAGCATTGAAAGAAAAGTTTTTCACTTGCATGGAAATAATTCATAGCCACACTGTGGGTGAGGCCAGGACAGTGTTTTCCAAACTTGGGCATCCCCATACCACCTCGATGATTTTGGCCACATCATCTGTACTTAATGTTTTGTTGTTGTTTTCATTTTTATTCTTTGTAGCATAATAAAGTATCAAGCAATGTAGTTAATTTTTTTCTTTACATCAATTCCCTTTTTATTGTGGTAAAATATGCATAGCAAAATGTACCATTTTAATCACTTATGTAGAGTTCAGTGGTGTTAAATACATGTACATTGTTGTGCAACCATCATTACTATCTATTTTGAAAATTTTTGCATGATCCTAAAAGGAAACTCTGTGCCCAATAAACATTAACCACTCATTCACCCCTCCCCAGCTCCTGGCAACCTCTCTTCTACTTTCTATCTCTGGATTTGACTATTCAGATACTACAAACAAGTGGAGTCATACAGTGTTTGTCCTTGTGTCTGGCTTATCTCACTTAGCATAATGTCTTCAAGTCTCATCCGTGTTGTGGCATGTGCCAAACCATTTTCTTAAGGCTGAATATACTCCATTGTATATATGTACTACATTTTATTTGTCCATTCACCCATCGTAGCCTCTTGACTACTGTGAATCGTGCTGCTATGAACATTGGGTTATGAATATCTGTTTGAGTCCCTTCTTTCAATTCTTTTATGTATGTACTCAGAGTGGACTTGCTGGATCATATGGTAATACTATGTTGTAATTTTTCGAGGAGCCACCATACTGTTTTCCACAGCAGCTTCACCATTTTACCATCCCACCAGCAATGCACACAGGTTCCCGTTTCTTCACATCCTTGCCAACGCGTGCTTTCTGTTTTGTGTTTTTGTTTCTATTAGCCATCCTATGGGCATGCAGTGGTATCTCATTATGGTTTGGATTTATATTTCCCTAATGATTAGTGATGAAAATCTTTCATGTGCCTAGGGACTATCAACTCTTTTTTTTTTTTTTTTTAAGACAGAGTCTCACTCTGTTGCCCAGGCTAGAGTGAGTGCCGTGGCGTCAGCCTAGCTCACAGCAACCTCAAACTCCTGGGCTCAAGCCATCCTCCTGCCTCAGCCTCCCGAGTATCTGGGACTACAGGCATGCGCCACCATGCCCAGCTAATTTTTTATATATATATTAGTTGGCCAATTAATTTCTTTCTATTTATAGTAGAGACGGGATCTCGCTCTTGCTCAGGCTGGTTTTGAACTCCTGACCTCGAGCAATCCACCCATCTCGGCCTCCCAGAGTGCTAGGATTATAGGCGTGAGCTACTGTGCCCGGCCTATCAACTCATTTTTTAAAATGCTTTTTACTTGTCCAAAGCAATAGCATTTGTGAAGTCCAGGGTAATATACACAGGTCTTGAAATTAAAAAAGAATGCTCACCTGTAAGCCATCCAAAATCATGAACCACAGGTACATTTTGAGAAACAGTGCTCTAGGGATACACCAGACTCTAGATTCTACCCTCAAAAGGTTCATAGGCTTCTCAAAACGCAGGTCTCATGTGGGACCGATAAAGACACACCTGGGTCCTCACTCTGGAATGGAAAGCATTTTGCTCTTTCACCCCGTCATTCTTGGGGCTAGGCTGGCCCTGGCTCATTCAAAACCCTGTTGCTTGGCACCCGGGAATGGTTTACTGCATTAGGGCTCAGCCTTAACCTTGGAATATCACACCACCTTTAGAACATCTTTAGAAAGAATGTTTAAAGACATGGGGAAATGCTT
Organism: Mirza zaza; assembly: GCA_008750895.1. NCBI lineage: Eukaryota > Metazoa > Chordata > Mammalia > Primates > Cheirogaleidae > Mirza > Mirza zaza. Next base: position 90,726 of record VSMD01046157.1, read on the forward strand.
AAGATACAATGTCATGTGTTAAAGGCAGAATACAATACAGTTTGCACTGGAATTCTTATAAGGTAGAAGACATGAAAATATTAAAGTGGTCATTTCTGAGTGGAGGAATTATGTAATTTTAACTCTTTTTATCTAAGCTATCTACAATAGTACATACTTTATCACTGAGAAGTTAAGATTTTTTTTTTTTTTTTTGAGACAGAGTCTCACTTTATTGCCCAGGCTAGAGTGAGTGCCATGGTGTCAGCCTAGCTCACAGCAACCTCAAACTCCTGGGCTCAAGCAATCCTGCTGCCTCAGCCTCCCGAGTAGCTGGGACTACAGGCATGTGCCACCATGCCCGGCTAATTTTTTTCTATATATATTAGTTGGCCAATTAATTTCTTTCTATTTATAGTAGAGATGGAGTCTCGCTCTTGCTCAGGCTGGTCTCGAACTCCTGAGCTCAAACGATCCGCCCACCTCGGTCTCCCAGAGAGCTAGGATTACAGGCGTGAGCCACCGCGCCCGGCCAGAAGTTAAGATTTTTGTAAAGAAAGGCAAGATTTAGTTTGTGTCTGTGAGATTACGAATAATCCTAGTGAAGTTCATGGATGCTTGTACTGAAAAACGAGTCAGCCTGGGACAACTCTGAAATGACAGGGAGAGAAAATCTTCAAGATGAGTAGCTAAATGCAGAATAGATGTTTCTATTTCAGTGAAAATTGTGAGAGGTTATACTCTGATGACATTAGTGAGTAGACAATGAGAGGGAAACACAACACCACAGTACAAAGGGCTGCTTTGGAAGTGTCTGAGGCTGACTGCGTTTGCTCTATGGAGCAACCCTGCAGGCAAGGGAGACGCCTCACCTGCGGTGCTGGGGTGCTCGGTGGCCCGTCTGTGTTGTCCCCAAGTGAGGCAAGGGGCCAGGCCCTTGTGCTCCCACACAGCAAGTCATTGAGCACAAGCTGCCCAGGGAGGGGCTGTGGCCCTGGGCCAGTGCGCGGGTTGAGAGGAGCGTGGTTCACAGCCAGCACCCCGGTCTCTGGGGGGTCCAGGTGTCTGTCACCCTGTTGATTCCACTTCCTCCAGGATTCTGATTGGTCAATTGTCCCTGGCGAGCTTCCTGAGAGGAAGATTTATGGGACAGACTGCAGCCCCCTCTGCTGCAGCTGACCTCAGAGCACAGCTGACAACTGATATTCCTCTCCCTCCTCTGCCCATTCCACACCCCTCACCTGGGCTAGTGCCTCTGTTGCTTTATGTCGCTTACCTGGGGAGCAGGGGTGACCAGACGCTCCATCCCTGGGGGTCTGTGCCCCCATCACCATGGCCGTCTCAGGCTGTGGCTGCAGCACTTGTCCATTGACCTTCAAATTGGGCAGGAATGATGCCCCAGTGGGTCAACTTTATACCCCTGCAGCAACCAGTCATTAGGGCCTGTCCCTGGGGAGGAAGCATCTCCCTGGCCTAGGCAGCTCCCCCGGCCAACGGCAATTCCGATGGAGACCAGCTCTGATCATGCCCCAGGGAGTCGCCGTGGCCAGTGGGCCCCACCCCCACTGCCTTCTGACACCCACACTGCCCAGCTCCTGCGGCCTCAACAAGGATGAATACTTGGCTGCTCTGCTCAGCTCCGTGGTCCATAATTCCTTATCCTTCTACGCTGCAGTTGACCCTGAACAACACAGGTGTCAGGGTGCCGACCTGCACATAGTCAAAGGTCCACTTATAACTTTTGAGGCCCCCAAAACTTAACCAATAGCCTACCGTTGACCGGAAGCCTCACCGATAACAGTTGATTAACACATCTTTTATACCTTGTACTTATTATATACTGGATTCTTACAATAAAGTAATCTAGAGAAAAGGAAATGTTATTAAGAAAATCACAAGGAAGAGAAACTGTATTTACTGCTCATTAAGTGGAAGTGTATCTTTACATGCCTGCCGCATTATTTTTCCCTTTCCCTGCTTTTTTAAAGTTATGAAAGTAATTTGTGTCTGCCCCAAACTATGTGAAGTAAAGTGTGAGGCCGAACGTGAGGCGCCAGGGCGGGAGGCTTCGCTGGGGCTGGCGGCGCCACCTGGAGGCCCGGTCTCCGCCTCGGTTTGCTCTGCACCACAGGGGTCTCTGCAGCTCTGCATGTCGGCAGTTTCCAAAGCTGGGCTGAACCCCCTCCCCAGGCCTGAGGCCCCCCTCAGTCCAATCCCCAGACACAGCCCCAGATGGCCGCCATGGAACCCGTACTGGGTGGCCCCCCTTTCTCGGCATGGGGTGCGGGAGGGCGCAGGGAGGGACACAGAGGCAGCAGGGTTCTGTGAAGCTGAGCACGCGGAGTGTGCAGCATGGCAGCTTAAACCCATCCCCCCACCCCGAGCCTCTGCCGACCTACCTAATCAGGCCCCATAAAGCTAAGCCCATCACCACAGTGACCAGACCCCGACAGAAAGTCCTGCCATCCCTGGCGGAGGGAGAGCAGGTGCCTCCCTGACCTAGAGTCTGTGGGTCTCTGGGGACCATGGCTGGGGACAGTATTTGTGAACCTTCCCTCATCTTCGCAGAGTCACACAACAGATGTGAAAAACTCACTGGGTAACTTTCTCTCCCCATCTCGTGGTCTTATTTTTTGGGGAAATGCTTTTCTTCCTGAACTTACAAGGCAATAGCTGGAAGAAGCCCAAGGGCTTCAGAAGGGAAAGCTCAGTCTCACTTCACTTCCAGTGACAGCAGCAGAAAGTCTTGGAGATCAAACTGCTCAGATACTATGAAGAAAGAGAAATAAATTTTCTTTGATCTTTGTAGTTTTTCTCAATTTTGGACTCTCAAATGATGCTGATTCATTCACCTACTCAACCTACACTTCAAGTGGCTTCCAAGTGCTTATACATCGCTGGCTTTTACAGGTGCACAGGTGGAAAGCCCTAAATCTTCTTGAGGGGCCTTAGAAGTCTGCCAGGAGAACAAGGGGGGCCCAGGTCACCCCATCTCTGGCCAATAGGAGGCCTCCTGGGCCCGGGCCATCTCAGGGACCATCCATTTCCCACTCATACAACACCCACGAGCCCCTTCTCATGGAGCTGACCAGAAATCATTCGCCTGCCCCAACCCAGAACACATAGAAGCACATTTTTCAGAGCAATTGTTATGTAGCACAAAGATAGATTTTTTTTTTTTTTTGAGACAGAGTTTCTCTCTGTCACCCTGACTAGAGTGCCGTGGCGTCAGCCTAGCTCACAGCAACCTCAAACTCCTGGGTCCGAGCGATCCTCCTGCCTCAGCCTCCCTAGCAGCTGGGACACCTGAGACTACAGGTGTGCACGACCACACCCAGCTAATTTTTACTGTTTTTACTATTTCACAGAATCTCACTCTTGCTCAGGCTGGTCTCAAACTCCTGAGCTCAAGGGATCCTCCCACCTCAGCCTCCCAGAGTGCTAGTATTACAGACATGAGCCACTGCACCCGGCCCAAGATAGAATTTAAATGTAGCACAGAGACATAAACACCTTTGGCTAGGGATGAGGATTTTGTGTCAGCTGCATCATGGTTTCCAGGAAAAGACAACTCTTGGCATGTAATTTGAATACGATATTTGGGTGGTTTTCTGCTTCCCACAAAATAATGTCAATGTGCTGTTGGCAGTCTCATTCCAATGTTTGCTCTCTTCTCAAAGACAATCCCACAGTTTTTTTTTTTTTTTTTTTTTGAGACAGAGTCTCACTTTATTGCCCAGGCTAGAGTGAGTGCCATGGCGTCAGCCTAGCTCACAGCAACCTCAAACTCCTGGGCTCAAGCAATCCTGCTGCCTCAGCCTCCCAAGTAGCTGGGACTACAGGCATGTGCCACCATGCCCGGCTAATTTTTTCTATATATATTAGTTGGCCAATTAATTTCTTTCTATTTATAGTAGAGATGGGGGTCTCGCTCTTGCTCAGGCTGGTCTCGAACTCCTGAGCTCAAACGATCCGCCCACCTCGGCCTCCCAGAGAGCTAGGATTACAGGCGTGAGCCACCGCGCCCGGCCAGTCCCACAGTTTTTAATGAACACACATAGCAACAGTGGTATTATGACATCTGGTACTATTGTGCATGCAGAAACTCTCCAAGTCGTGTATGCTGTTGTTGAATCCAAAGAATTCAGTAAAATCATGTGGCACAAGTTTTGCTTAAAGGCCCCTTGGTCTCCAGAATACATATTCAAAAACACAAAGTTAAGACAGGCCGTCATGTTTGACTATAATAAAATAATTTTTCCATGTTGGGTGTTCTACAGAAAAACATTTTATAAGTAATTAGTTGTCTCTTATGTTTCATTTATCTTTCTATTCACTTCTTTTTATAGATATATCTTTGGGTAACAACAGACCATAGGCTAATATATTGTTACTGCAGAAAAACTAATTTGCCAGTGCAAGACCTGGGACTATCTTTAACCATATTCGTAAAGAATAATAATGGATTACTTTTTATAGGACATTACTGGACAATTACAGGGACCTACAAAAATAGTAATTAGCTAAGATCAGTTACTTACTGTGAAACAAAAAATTATTTGAAAATCATGCTATTTGTGCACCAATTGTCCCACAGCTATCAAGATTCTATTAGTAATGACTTAAAACATTATTATTGATTTATTGCAATTGATTCATTACCATTAAATTAATGACTTAAATCAGTACGAATGATTTAATTATTAATGATTGAATCAATGTTGTAGTGGTTTAAATTGGAAGAGAAATTCAACTGTAAAACACCTTTTTTTTTTTTTTTGAGACAGAGTCTCACTCTGTTGCCCTGGCTAGAGTGCCGTGGCATCAGCCTAGCTCACAGCAACCTCAAACTCCTGGGCTCAAGCAATCCTTCTGCCTCAGCCTCCCGAGTAGCTGGGACTACAGACATGTGCCACCATGCCCGGCTAATTTTTTCTATATATTTTTAGTTGGCCAATTAATTTCTTTCTATTTTTAGTAGAGACAGGGTCTCACTCTTGCTCAGGCTGGTCTCAAACTCCTGAGCTCAAACAAACCTCCCGCCTAGGCCTCTCAGAGTGCTAGGATTACAGGTGTGAGCCACCTCGCCCGGCCTCAACTGTAAAACACCTTCTTAGCCTGTATAACACCGTTGTAGGAGAACAGAGAGGGTTTTTTCCAGGTACTAGAAAAAAGAATGGAGAGACCATTCCTTACCCAGTGTAGTGCAGTGGTTAAGAGCTTGGGCTATAGAGCCCAAATGCCCACTGTATGACCCTGGGCAAATTACTCACCCTCTCTGTGTCCCTGAAGGCTGACCTGAAGACCAGATGTGAGTTAATTGATTTAAAGAGTGATAATGGTGCTTACCCTATATTAATACATTCTTTATAAGCATCATTGTCTCTCAGCTGTGTAAGGATTTAAGGAAGCTATGGACTCTCTTTCCGGAAACAAAAGCATATGGGAGCATACAGACAAGGGCATGTGTACTCTCAGAGGGTTCATGGGTCCCTGGAAATCCATTCCTGGTCCGTAGACCTTGGGCTAAGAACCCTCTCTGAAACCATCGTGTGTTCAAGCTGGAGATGACCGTAAAACCCCTCACTTCACAGATAAACTTAGAATAATAGGAGGATTTAGAGTGATAAGTCAGTTTCCAAGGCCACAAGCCCCAGCAGAGCCTAGTCTTTCTTTGGCCTCTGAGGTCTCCCGGCCCCCAGGCTGTCCCCCAGCAACACCTCGATCCTCAGGAGAGAAAAGGCCTTAATGACACCATGAAAGACCTTAACTACAGGAGGGGACTTGGGCCCCAAGACATGCAGCCAGGAGAGGCTGTGATGGAGCATGGGAGCCTTCCCGTCCGGCTGCCGGCCTCCCTGTCGTCCAGCAGCAGCCCTGGCTCTGTGCCATGGTCACCCACAGATCACCGGCTGCACGCCAGACCCAGGACATCAGCCCGTGACATGACCTGAACACATTTCCACCTGGCTGGTGGAATAGAAGAGTCCTATCCCACTGTCCATTCAGCCTGACCCCTTCTCCGTGAAGCCAGCCTTGGGGCTGGCCAGACAACTGCCCCGTGGGCCACCTCCACCCTGCCTGAGCTGTATCTCTTTGAAGCCTGAGGACATGCCTGGGCAGACATGACTGGACTCAGCAGCCTCACCCTGAATGTCTGGGAGGACCCCAAAAAGTCTCTTGCCCAAAATAATCTCCCCACCAGTACCACTGCTGGAGAATCTTCCCTTGCTCTTATTTTTCTTCAGAGAATGACATGGGAGACTCTGGTGAAAATGCTAGTGTGATCCAGGGCGGCTTACTAACTGGTGTCCACCTCACCAGCCAAGCAGGAACTGCTTATCTGAAAGTAATGGAACATGGATCAGATTTATACAGGAGTTAGAAAATGTCAGGCCAAGGGATACAGGAGCCCAGGCCATGTCAATTTCACAACTCTTATCCTTTGTAACACATCATTCTAAATGAGGCCCTTGAAGATAAATTGCCAGAGGGACAGGCACCAATTCCTCCAGATTGGTGCAGCACAAAGGGGTACAGTGTGCACAGACCACCTGAAGGCATGCGAAGCCTTGGAGCAAGACTTCTGGCACAGTTAGCACAGGATGCTCCTCAGAGAAGGTCAAGTTCCTGGCACTGTACCAAGTGGGGTCTATGGTGGGCCGGGGGACGTGGGGCATGTGGGTCACCGATTCTGCCTGCCTCTGCCCAGGCCACCCAGTTCCCATGGCCTGCTCACCTGCAGGCCTCCTCCTTCACTCCCATCATGCTGTCTACAGCAGGAGCAGCATTGCTTGGGGAACACTCTGTGTGTGTCTCATGTCTTTTGTTACATTTGTCGCACTGCTTATCACTTTCCTTAATCCTCCTTGATAACGCATCAAATTAGATCATGTAATTGAAAGCACTTTGTAAATTAAAAAGTGTCCTACAAAATCCGTATTGAATTTTTATGGTTGCAGGACTCACAGTCATGACTCAGGACTCTTAACCTCCTCTAGGTCAAGAGGACCCTGGAGGTCGGGAGTCAGGCCTGGCAAAGGGCTTGCTGAGAGAAGACGGAGGGAGATGAAAGATGCTCCACTGCTTCCTATTTAACAGTCCCCTGTGGCCCTAGCAGAGGGACCTGGTGTGCCCAAGATTAAAGCTGCCCAGAGATGCCGGAGTAGGAGGCACAGCCCCTCAGTGGGCTACGCATGTAACTGCCAGACTTCCCTTGCATTTGGCCTAGCCATTCAGAGACCTCTTTATTTATGGTGACCATCTTTTGCCAACCAAAAAAGAAAAAAGAGAGATATTATGATCTTCGAGTGGTAGCATCCTTAAGGGGTACTAGGTTCAATATGTGCAGTCAGATCTGTCCTCAAAATGTTGGGTGGAAAGGTTAGCACACCTCTGTGATCCTGGCCATGTGCACCCCCTAGCCGTGTGCGCTCAGTTTCGTGGTCCTGGGGGCTGTACACTCACGAGTGTTTCTCCTCTGCCAGTCAGTCCTGGGCCACCTTGTAACTGAGGTTAAGCACTTGCCTTGCGTTTCACAGCCAATGAAGTTGAGCTGTCAGGAGTCACAAGGAGTAAATTGGGTTCCAGAATCCACGGTAACAGACTCCAGCCCCAACTCTCTATTGAGCAAACCCCAACTACTCCATTTTAGTTGTTCATTTATTTGGTCATCTGTTTTTTAATTGACCACAGTGGCTAATAGTTGTTTTCTATTTAAGTAGCAAAGATTTAACTTTGAATTCTCTACTTCTTCCCTAAAACACGTTGACATGTTTTAGTCACATGTGGATCACATTACACAATGTTGCTCGTGTTTTATGTGGATATTTACAAGTTATGTCTAATGTGCCTAATATATGGGCCAATTTCCACCAGACGCAAACGTAACAGCTTCCAGAGCCCCTGCGTGCTTTGAGATCAGACAGCTCTGAGGCCCAGCTCTGCCGTTTACAGCTATGGGACCATGTGCATGTTATTCCGTCTTTCTTGCCTCAGTTTTTATGTTTAAAACAAGAAAGGTAACCTCACGTGAGGATTTTCAGTGAGGACCACAATATAACATAAAATGCTTCATAATATAATATACCTATTAGTTTCATCTTCCACTTTCTCTCTCATAGAAAATTAGTCTCCTATGCTTAGATTTAAACATTCTATCTTTTTACTGTTTTTACACTCCTTCTGACTATGAGGTGACAGGGTAACTAACACGTCATGGGTAATGTGCTGTGGGATCCTGGAGGGGGTGGAGCTCACATTTCTTGGCATTAGGAAGAAAGACCATCACTAGGTTAACAGGAAGCCTCACCACGTTACCAGCTCTGGGAAGACCTTCCCTGGCCCGGAAAAGCAGCCAAGTGAAGGATGTAGACACCACGTGACCCACATCAATAGTTCAGATGTCACAAAACTAACATTAATAAAAGGTTGGGATCAGTTAAAGAAAGGTTTTGGTTGCCCCATCCCCACACTCCTGCTGATTTCTGCCATATTGACCTTGAACTTGCCTATAAAAGGTCTAAACACTGTTGAGGGGCAGCCCCTGCATCTCAGCAGTGAATGAAAGCATCTTCCCCTGACGAGGGGCTTCTCAGAGCCCCGTCACAAAGGACAGAGACAGCCCTTCCTGGGTCACAGGACAGCTGGGCCACACCTGCAGATGTGTTTTCTGCCATCCCTTTCTGACCAGTGACTCATAACTTCTGCTTCCATCAGTCCCTACACTCAGGACAGCAGCCCCCTTCCTGACAAATGGGTTGTCTCATAAAGTCTCATGTGTGAGTCTGTCAGCTGGACCACATTCCTACTTTCCTGGAGCCAAATCAACTCTTGATAGTCAGGAGTCCTGGTTCGCAGGCTGGTTTGCAGGCTGGGTTTTCCTGGGCCAGACTGTGGAGGGTTTTTAACCCTGCATTGTTATTTTCCCCAGGACAGCCCTCTTTTCCTGCTATTTATTCCATTCTCTCCTAACCCCTCCCACCACCACGCCTAATAAGGCAGCTTTCAGGGCAAAGAACATGCTGTGCTGAATGTACTGTCTCAAAATCCAATCCTTTGGCAACTCCTGGAATTTTCTTCCACCATTTGGGGACAGCCGATGGTCAAAAACTGAAGGCGTATAAATCCCCTGTTTCCAAGAAAAGAGAAAGAAGAAAGGCCCTGTGCGACAACAAAGTACTAGTAGTAGAAGTGATGTCTCCATCTACCAGATCTCTTCTGGGACAGGAGCTGTGGCAGGGAGTGAGCGACTGGGGGAAGATAGCTTTATTTTCCGAATGCTCTGCCTGGTACACGTTGCATGAGATTCCTCCTCACCTGTGGTCCCTGCTTCTCTCCTAGGACGTCCTCCAAGGACTGCTTCAGCCATACAGCTCTTATACCCGCTCTACTTAGCCAGACAGAGCCCAAGAAAGAAGTCAATGGAGCCCTCAACCCAGAAAATGCCGCATGTCCACTGTATTGGGCTTTCTCAGGAGTAAATGTGACTAGAAACCCACCAAGCAGCACCAGGCTCTGCAGCAGCCTCAAGGCTCACTCCAGAAAGCCCCAGCCCCAGGTGCTGGGAGGGCCGAGAGGTGCCACTGTGCAGGACACCCAGAACCAGGTCTTGGCTTATCAATAACTTTCTCCTCCAAAAGGAGCCAGGGCTCCTTGGAGAAGTGACTGACTCCAGGGCTGGGACAGGGAGAGTACAAGATGAGACTGGAGTGTCTTGTGCCAAAAAGTGAAAAAGTGCTCAAAGGATGATGGAGACACATCAAAGGGACACAGAAGCCAGCTTGAAGGGGCTGCCACTGGCCAAATCTGGAACAATTTGAGAATAAAAATTAAAAATGATAATGTATTATAACCCATTGAATAAAATAATAATTTATGAGCCCATACTAATAATAAAATAGACATTTAGGTAAATAGATCAGTAGGCTCGTAGTTAAGAAGAAGAAACTCTACTGTAGGATGTCAACTAATAAATATAGAAGGAAAAATGGTGCCAGAAAATTATATTTGCAACCATCTTATAAAAATTGTTGCAGGCAAGAATTATCAGTGTAGGCTAAAACTAGAGGCTGAAGGTTTAATGAGCAACAACATACTGGCGTAGTCTCACAGCATCTCCCCACAAAGTACTTATTCATTTTAAAGGGAGAAATAGAAACTTTAGAGTGGAGAAAATTGGCAGTACCACCTTAAGCAAGTGACTCAGGCTGGCACCACCAATATTGGAACAAATGGCCATGTCGTGCTTCCTGCTAGGATACCCCAGCAGGAACAACATCATTTCTGTGGCATTCATGCCAAAAATCCACATGCTGAATCTAATATTTTGCAATATCAAGCAAAACTAAATTGAGAGGCATACTACAAAGGACTGGCCTGTGTCTTCAAAAATCAGTGTCGTGACACGTAAAAAGAAAAAATGGTGAGGAGGCTGAGGAATTGTTCTAGGTTAAAAGTTGCTAAAGAGACACAGTAAACGTAGTGTGTGATATGGGATTGTATACCAGGGGGAAAAAATTCGCTGTAAGTTGCACTGAGAAAATCTGAAAAACATTTGTGTATTAGGTAATAATTATTAAATTCCCTAATTTTGATCCATGTATGGTGGTTAAACAAGGTGATGTCCTTGTTCTTAAGGAAATACACAATGAAGTATCTAGGGGTAAAAGGACATAATGTTTGCAACTTACCTTCAAATAGTTCAAAAAGAAATAGATGGATAGATAGATGATATATATACATATATATGGAGAGAGAGAGAGGAAAAATGCTACTGTAAATGTGGCAAAATTAACATTTGGTTAATCTTGGTGAAGGATATGGGAATTCTTTGTACTATTCTTACAAGTTTTCTGTTAAATGTTAAATTATTCTGTTCTGTTAAATGTGAAATTATTTTAAAATAAGTTTTTTGAAAAGCAAAGCAAAACATGATAGTGAAAAGAAAGATATTACATCAGATATATGCAAGGTGGGGATGTAAAATGACATCACCACTCTGGAACATAGTTTATCAGTTTCCTCAAACACTAAACATGTGCTTCCCATATGACCCAGCAATCAAGCTCTTGGATGTTTATCCCCAAAAAATGAAAACTTACGTCCACACCAAAGCCTGTACGCAAATGTTCACAGCAGCTTTATTGGCAATGGCCCCAAACTGGAAACAACCAAAACATCCTTCAGCAGGTGGCTGGTTAAGCAAACTGGTGCACTAACACCACGGAATACTACTCAGCAATAAAAAGGAACAAGCTACTGATACACACAACAGTTTGCATGAATCACCAGGAAATGATGCTTTTAGTGTAAAAAGCCAATTTCAAACGATCACATACTGTATGATTCCATTTATGTAGCACTCTTGAAATGACAAAACAATGGGAACAGGTTAGTGGTTTCCAGAGGATGTGGGTAATGGGAAGAAGGGAAGTGGCCGTGACTGTAAAAGGGCAATCAGAGGAATCTTTGTGATGGAACAGGTCTGTATCTTGACTGTAGTAGTAATACGCAAATATATATACATGATAAAATTGCATAGAGCTACACATGGACACACACACATTGCATGTGAGACTGGGAAAACCTGAAGAAACCCTGTGATAGTACCAATGTCAGTTTCCTGGTTTTGGTATTGTGCTATAGTTATGTAAAGGTTTAACACTAGGGGCAACTGGGTGCACAGAACCTCCCTGTACATTTCTTTGCAACTTCCTGTGAATCTATAATTATTCCAAAAGTTGAAACCAAACAAAGAAAGTAAGAAAAGAAACAAGCCCACAACAGAGCCTGTGTGTGCTGCTCTGCCATGACTGCTAGTGACCCTGCTCCCAAGAGACAATCCTCTAGGGAGACTAGCCTGCATGCTGTTGTCTCTTTTTTGTTTTGTCATCTCTTTTTAATTTTGTCTGATAACCCCTGTCTTAGTCCATTTTGTGCTGCTATAAAGGAATGCCTGAGGCTAATTTATACTGAAAACAGGTTTATTTGGCTCACAGTTGTGCAGGCTGTACCAAGAAGCATGGCACCAATATCTGTGTCTGGTGAGGGCCTCAGGCTGCTTCCACTCATGGTGGACAGCAAAGGGGAGCATGTGCAGAGATCACATGGCAAGAGAGGAAGCAAGAGAGAAGAGGGGGAAGGTGCCAGACTCTTTTTAACAACCAGCTCTCCTGGGAATTCACAGAGTGGGAACTCAGTCCCCCTCCAGGGAGGGCATCAATCTATGCACGAGGGATTCACCCCCACGAAACAAACACCTCCCATTATGCCCCACCTCCAACACTGAGGATCAGATTTCAATATGAGATTGGAGGGGTCAAATATCTCAACATTAGCAATCCCCACAACTTGTTATGTAGCCTCAACTGCCTTCTCTATGTATCTTGTCAGTAGGGAACAGACGGTGGAAGTACAAGGACAAAGACACACAGAAGTCTGGGTGTGGCGTTTAAGCAAACAGGCAACTCTACGTGCTGGAGCTTACACTGGAGTAAGGGCTTTGAAGTCATACCACTGGATTCACGAACCCATCTGTCACTTACTATTAACAAGATCTCAGATAAGGTGCTCACCCTTTTGTGCTTTAGTTTTCTCATCTATGAAATGAAATGATAATAATACCCGTAGCATAGGATTACTGTGTGTGAGTGTGTGTAGCTTAGAACAGTACCAGACCCTAGAAAGAGTTAATAAATACTAGTTGTTATTTATAATACTAATAAAAGCAATTGCTTAATATTATTATGTCTCTCTATAGGTTTTATCATTCCTAATTTACAACGAAGAAGCTGAGACTTAGCAAAACTAATTAACTAGCATGGGTCGCCTAGTGACAGGACAAAGTTCTTGCCCTTTCCAATATGCCTATTTGAGTAAGTGTGTACAGAAACCATGCCAGAAAAAGGAGGGGGGAAAACCTAGAAAGCAGAGAAAAGGAAAAAGAATAGATTCTATTCCAAGAGGAAAGTATATATAGTTGAGCCGTGAACAATGAAAGGGTTAGGGGTGCCCATGCCCCACGCAGTTGAAAGTCCACATACAACTTTTGAGTCCCCCAAACTTAACTACGAATAGACTACTGTTGACTGCAAGCCTTACTGATAACATAAACAGTTGATTAACACATATTTGTATGTCACATATATTATATATTTTACAATAAGTAAGCTAGATAAAAGAAAATGTTATCAAGAAAATCATAAGGAAGAAAAAACATATTTACTATTTATTAAGTGGAAGTGGATCAGCTTCGAAATAAGTAGAATGAGGAGGAGGAGGAAGGGGAGGAGTTGGTTGCTCTTGCTCTTTCATGGGTGGCAGAGGCGGAAAAAAATCCACCTATAAGTGGACCTGTGCAGTTTAAACACATGTCGTTGAAGCGCCAATTGTAAAAGAACAACTCAGCTGACTTAAACCACACAGGAAAATAATTTTCACCCTTAACATGAATTTCCAAGGCTGGGAGCATCTGGGTTTTGGTGAATTCAGTGGTTCAGCAATGTCATCAATAAGCTGGGTCTTTCTGTCTTTCTATTCTGCCAATTTAGTGATTTTAGCTACTGTTATGGTCCCAACATGAATGCACCGTTTCAAGGGTCACAAGAAGACACAACCAAATCCAAGGGAGAAGAAGACTACTCCAACATGTATTTTTTAAGAAAAGGAAATCTCGACCAGAGGCCCCACCCCAGGAGACGCCACCTTCCAGCACATGGATTGGAGTTGTGTTATGTGCCCAGGGACTGCCACGAATGGCTCAGAGAAGGATGTAGCTGAGCAGAGATGGGGGGTGGGGGTTACCCAAGCAAAACTGAGGTTCGGTCACAAGGGAGAAATGGACAGTGGCTCTTGGGTGGTAATCGATATCCTTCTCTCGCCAAGGAAATTGCCCTTCTCCTTTGACACTCCCTTATCAGCAGGCAAAAATAACAGTTTCAGGTCTAAGCAACAATAAAAATTGTACAAAGGTTCAGCCACATCAGATCTTGTTTCTGACAGTTATATTTGATATATGCATATATCAGTCAAAGAGGCTAGGTCATAATGCCATAATAGGCAATACCCACATTTCTGAAACAAACAACTGCAGCAGTTTATTTTTTGTTCCAAAACCCTCCCCCAGTTGCAGCCAACTTTCCAGGGCCGTCAAGGTCTCACTCAGCATCCCAGGCTTATGTAGTCCTGCAGCATCTCCATCTAAACCTGAGGCTTCAGGATTCACAGCAGTAGGAACATGGAAAACCTCACACCTGCTCCTAAGTGCTTTGGCCTGAAAGCGGCATGTGTTACCCCAGCACTTTGCTAGAACTCGTCCCATGCTCTGGTCAGCTTCCAGAAAGCCTGGTAATGCAGTCATCCATGCGTCCAGAAAACGGAGGAGAGCCAGAAATATCCACGAGCAATAGGAATAAAGTCAATCGCAGCCCCTGTCCAGGAACCAAGCCAGGAAGGGGCTTCTGCTCCAGATGGGCCAGGGCACCAGAGAAGGAACCTTGACAAGGCCAGGACCAGGCTGGAGCAAATATCCCGTCCACTTTCTTTATCACGACTCTCTCCTCTGGTAGGGCCTTCGTCATTCAGTAGTATCTTGGTTTCCAGTGGGAAATAGCTTGAGCTTATCAGGACAATTTGAAATTAACCCATACACTGAAAAATGCAAAACTTTGCACAGATCAAAACCACAAACATTAGTGGAAGCATCCTAACTTGGCAAATCGTTGTGTCAGGCCCCTCCTCAGCTGTGACGTTTGTTAGATACAATTTTGAATGCTTCCTAACCTACAGTGTGAACAACACTGATTCAGAGCAGAAAAGACCTTGTCCTAAATATCTCTCCCCTTTTCCCCACCCGATCATAAACCCCGAACCGTAAGTGAGCATTTTGGGAACACGGCCAAGTGAGAGACTTTGGCTAGGGAGGCACAGAATCAGCTACAGTCACCATGCCCACCCCCAAAGAGAAATTTTATTCTGTCTCTGGAGTCTTCTTAAACTTCTCAGAGAAAGTCCGTAGCTGGCATGGATTAAGGGCACATCCTCGTTGTCAGTAAGACACTTGGCTGCAGCTCACTTTGCAGTCGTTGGTCTGATTGACCCTTGCAGGAGTCTATCCATTAAAGTATAAACATAGAATGAAAATTTGGAAACTCAGAAGGTTGTTGATTCAAAATTCAAATCAACTGGGAAACTTGTAAACGGTTGTCCTTTGAAGTAAACAAATTATGAGGCAATAACCTTCCTGCTAGTGGATTGGGTAGGTTTTTTCAAATCACTTGTGAGCCCAAGGGGAGCAGCAACACTTAATGTTATAAGCTTTTTCTTGGAGGACTTGCTAATGGAGTCAATAAAATTTGAGGAATCTAATGTAACCAAAAAGGCTTTTCCAGCATTTAGCGTGTCAATGAAAAAAAAAACAAAAGCAAAAACAACCCAATCCTTCAAGATAATCTTCCACCTATTAAATATTCAGTCTCACTGTGGATTTTCTAACAAGGAAATGGGTTCTTAAACTTATGGCAGAATATTTTACTACCATTTTTATCCTGTCTTCTCTGTGTGTAACATCTATCAGCAGAAAAACACTAAAAGGAAAATGAATATATTTTACCTTTAAATATATTAATACTTCAGTGATATCAGCTACAGCCCCCACACTCACCCCCAAAGAGAAATTTTATTCTGTCTCTAGAGTCTTCTTAAACTTCTCAAAGTCCGTCGCTAGCATGGATGAAGGGCACACCCTTGTTGTCAGTAAGACACTCGGCTGCAGTGCACTTGGCAATCGTCGGTCTGATGGAGAACACCCTTGCAGGAGTCTCTACCCATTAGCATTGTCCCCAGCATCAACACTGCAACTTGTGTAACCTAAGTCCTAACCAGGCTCATTGGTGGCAAAGCGGGGTTTGATGACGACCTGGACTGGCTGTTCTCAGACAAGGGTCCATTCCTGAAGTTTGGTGTAAGAATACACCGTGCCCCTTGAAATGCCATAAAGGGTACTTTCAACTGAGAAGCCCTTCCGGGTTTGATGCCTTTTACTGGAAAAGACTCACTGTTTCTGACCCGTCTCAGGGAGGCCTGAGCAGATTGTGAAATGTCATCACCCAGCTCTATCCATAGATTAGCGGCTCCAAAGAACTACATGCCTCTCTAAGTCATCCTGTAAGATGACGCCAAAGTGTGACTTGTCACACCATCCCAGGCTCCTTCATCCCCCAAGGAGTGGAGGGCAGCTTTGCCCCGTGCACCGAGGATTCATGCTCACAGATAATCCAGAGCATGTTCTGAATATTAACTCTGTTTCCAGCCAAGTCATGGCCTGCAGGGCCTGCCAGAGCAGAAGCTCACCAGCCCCCGGGGTGGGCGTGGGAGAGGGAAGGGCACCACTTTCACCAGGAGCAAGGCCACCATGTCCCTGGAATGAGATCTCTATAATTCTGCTACTAATTTGGTGCCCGTAACCTTGACAGGCTAAGGCCTTTCTGTGACTCCTCCACTCCGCATATAAAAGGGTGAGGCTCTGAGGTTTCAGGACCAGGCCGTGGCCTCTGTGAACCCCAGGCCCGAGGAAACAAGCGCGGCAGCACTTGCCTCCCTTACGCCACACCAAGACAGCAGCGGACTCCTCTCAACGGTAAAGGATGTCGAGCCTGAGTGTGCCTGGGCTGGAGGCTTCGCTTACACCTCTGGGGGGAAGGGAATTCATCTTCCCCCTGAGCCTGCTTGCTTGCACCTGCTTGGGAATGACTTAGGAATCATAATGGGGCTTTTCCATGCCCACTTTGTACGATATAATGATGCATTCAAAACAAGTCAAACTCCACGAGAAAACCAGAAATCAGCACCCAGTGTTCACTTTACAAGGCTCTAGTAATATGAAATACAGTGAAGAAAAAACAGCACATATTGACTGAGAGACACTGAAAGCCCAGAGGAACAAACGCCCTCCAGGAAGGTTCAGATAGAGCCGCTCCAGCACAGTGGGCTTCTCAGAAGACCAACACTTAAGAGGAAGCACCTTAGTGTCGGTCTTCGTGATTCTGAAGCAGTGCTTCTTAAACTGTAATGTGCAAGGGTCATCTGGGGATCAGGTTAAAATGCAGACTGTGAGTCAGATTTGGGTCTTGATAAATTCTGCATTTGACCAACTCCTAGGTGCAGCCAGTGCTGCTGGTTCTTGCGACACCAGTGTAGCAGGGCTCAGTGGTGTTTCGGTGACAGCAAATAATCTTTGAGACTTTTCAATGACCGAATCTCATCAAATCAGCAAAACGTCAAAGTACATTTTACTAAAAGTTTGTTCTGTTTTTAAAATTTTTATTTTTATATTAACACAGAGTGAAAAAATGATTCTTTTGTGCCTGCTCAGTTCTGTGAATTCTAACACACATACAGCTTCACGCAACCACCACCAAGATCAGGGTACAGAACAACCCCATCGCGCCCCGCCCCCAAATTCCCTTGTGCTGTGCCTTTGTGGTCATACCTCCCCCATCTCCAACCCCAGGCAGTCATTAGAGTTTTGTCTTTTCAGGAATGTCATATAAATGGAATCATCGAGAATATGTAAGCTTTTTGAGATGGGCTTCTTCCACATAGCATAATGCTTTTGAGATTCATCCAAGCTACTGCATGTATTGACAGTTTGTTCCTTTTAATTGCTGCACAGTATTTGTCCTATGCATGTTTGAAGATTTTTCTCCATTCACCCATTGAAGGACTACTAGGTTGTCTCCACTTTTTGGCAATCACCAGTAGAGCTGTGTAGAGGTGTACAGGTCTTTGCTTGAACATAAGTTTACATTTCTCTCAGCTAAATACCTGGGAGTGGAATTGCTGTGTCAAATAGTGGGTATACATTTAACTTTATCAGAAAGTGCCAAACTGTTTTCCAGGATAATACCTGTGCCATTTTGCATTCCTTCCAGCGATGCATGAAAGTTTCAGTTGCTCCACACCCATCCTCTCTAGCACTTGTCATTTTTTACTTCACCCATTTTTATAGGAATGTAATGATATTGCTACATGGTTTTACTTTGCATTTCCCCAATGCCTAATAATGTTCAACATCTTTTGATGTATTTATCTGATATCTGTGTAACCTCTTTGGTAAAGTGTCTATTCGAGTGCTTCGCCCATCTTTCAATTAGGTTGTTTGTTTTCTTATTGATGAGTTTTGAGAGTTCTTTATATATTCTGGATAAAAGTCCTTTGTCATTTGTGTGATTTGCAAATTTTTCCCCTCAATTTGTACATTGTCTTTTCATTCTTTTACCAGTGTCTTTTGTAGAGCATAGTTTTTAATTTTGATCAAGCCCAATTCATTAATTGCTCTCTTTCCATTTTACTTTAAGAGTGTCTGCCTTAATTCTTGGAGCATTTTTGCAATAGCTGTTTTAAGTTTGTTAGATTATCACATCTTTGTGATTTCTGTTGGCATCTGTAGATTTTCTTTCCTTGTCCTAGTTGAGATTTTTCTGGTTCTTTGCTGAGTAATTGTGAGTTCTAGCCTGGACATTTTGAATATTATGTTCTTACACTTTCAGTCTTGTCTATGTCCTTTACAGAGTATTGATTTTGTTTGTTTGTTTTAGCCGACAATTCGTGTGGTTGGGTTCAGGCTTCAACTTCCAGCCAGCCTTCTGTGAGTTGTGGTTTCAGAGTCAGTTTCCTCTGAAATTCTTTGCAGTTCCATCAGCGCGGCAGGGACCCGGGTAGCTGGAAGAGTCTTTGGCGTAGTGGCTGGGATCACAACCACGCATGCGCAGCTCAGAGGCAGTTTGCGCAGGCGCAACCTTCTAGGGGTCTCTTTCCTGAGGTCAGCCCACCTCCGAGATATCCCTAGTACTTTGCAATTCCTTGGACTCCCCTTTTCAGTCCTTTGGCCAGAAACCTGGGACTTTACTTACCCCGTTCTGCAGCACACTCTCTGCAACTGCACTCACGTCTGCGCCAAGTGCCAAGAAGTCCAAGAGAGAAAATAAGGGGCAATTGTCAGCTCCACCCCGTCAGGGCCACCGCCCTCCTCCAGAGAGCAAGACTTTCTGCCCTCCGGGTCTCGAGCCTCTGCAGATCAGGCTGCCACGCAGTTCTGTCCTCACCACGCCTCCCTCAGCTTGGAGTTTCCTGGGAAGTCAGGGGTTTCCCCCGTTCTCTGAGCATGAGGAGCCCCCTTTCTCCCTAGGCTCAAAGGATTTCGTGGAGCTCTATCTGTCCATGTTCCCACTTGGGGGGTTTCTGGTTGCCTTGGGCCTACACCGGGGATACCAGAGTAAAAGTGGAAAATTTAGCGCCAACCAATGGCAACTGGAATTCTGGCTCTCTCCTCCAAGCCACCTGCTGCTATTTACTTTGCAGAGACTTGGAACCGCTCTCCCTGCTTTCTGTCCTGAGCTGCGTCGGTTGGAGGGCGCTTCCCCCCTTACCTGGAACTGGAGCCTTCCTGTTCTATTTCAAGCCTTGATCATAAAGAAAAATTTTCAAAGTAATTAAGCATACTTTTTGAAATGTGAAAAATAATCACAAAATAATTGCTTTTATGAGGTTATTGGGTATGTGAGACGTACGCTGGTATCATGCACAATCGGCCAGTATGTAATGAGCTGCTCTAGCCAAGAGTCATAAGAACGATCAGGATAAGCCAAAACTCTCCTTTAAAAAAAGCAACTCTCAGATTTCTCCACTTGGGTTTAATACTCAGAGCAACCCGAGACTAGGGAAATTAAATTGCTGGCCCGGTGACAGGGCTCCGGAGGGACAATGTTCCTTTGTTCCAGGGGCTCACTGGCCACTAGGTGGCGCCTGGTGCAGCACATGTGCCTCGCAGATGGTAGAAGTTCAACAGACTTTGTTCAACGGAATGGATGTCTTCACATCACGCTGTAGCTCTCTTTGAGCATGAATTAATTAACTTTGTGAAGTAAAATTCGTAATTGTCATTGAGATTATTATGGCTTTTCCACGTTGGTGGTGATTGACTGGAAGCAGCAGTCGTAATGCTCCCAAACAACAGATTGGGTGGTGTTTTGGCGGAGGTGGTACAGAGGCATAGGGCTATTCATCAAGGACGATGCCCTGGGTTTCCTAAGGACTTTCCAAGTGTTGGTAGTGTCCTCACCATGCGTATGCAAGGAGAAGCAGTTGTCCTCACCTCAGACGCCAGGAGACCAAAGCACAAATACTCACAGAAACACGTTACCTGTGAAGGGTTGTGCTAAAGGATGAGTCGCTAACAGTCCCCCAGCAGGTTAGAGCCGGGGAACTGGGATGCATCTTCAGTTCAAAGACGAGAGAAGAAACTTTCCCCCGACGTTTATTGAGGTATAACTCGTGTATACTACAGTTCACCCATTTTAAATGTAGAGTGTGATGAGTTTTAGCAAGTGTACACTGCTTTATAATCACCACCATAAACAAGCTACAGGACATTTCTGTAACCTAAAAAGTGCTTCGTGCCCCTTGGCAGTCAGTCCTTTCCCCATCCCTATGCGCTTCTGGCTCTGCAAGGCTGTCATCGGCATGTCCCTTCCCCTAGGAAGCACCCCAAGTCCCAGACAGGTCAGGGGGCCCTCCTAGTGCCTCCCCATTCCAGCGCCTGTTACATGAAGTGCCCATGACGAGTCTGCACTCATGTCACTCTCTGCTTCAGCTGACGTCACCCCAGGAGGGACCCTATCTTATCCCAGCGTCAGCCTTCGGAAGTGAAGGCGGACAGATACCTTCGATTCCCTCATTCTGCCTTATCTTTATATTTTCCTAAATGTGTATTTATAAAGTTGTCATTTAATTTTGTTTCCTGGAGGCCACAAAAGTGGTGATAGCAGCTGCTACAGTTCTGCTCCTAGTGAGAACAATGACTAAAACAAGATGGTCTCTCTAAAAGGGAAATACATTTTTTAAAAATGTCTTACTTGCTTTCAGTATTGTGTCTCCAGCATCTTCCAGCAAAACAGCTGGTTAGTTTGCAAAATAACATGGCAAAGATGGACACGAATGTGGGCGTCAATCTTCGGCTGAGACGGAACTCCGCTATTCCTCGGAAAAACGCGTCTCTTCCTTCTTACACTCGTGGGACACCCCCAGTGAGTGGGTGCAGTGAGGCCCCTCTGATGGACCAGAGGTGAATGGACATAGGACAAAAGCTCTCACTGAATTCTCCCCTGGGCGTGGTCCTACGTGGGACGCCGTCTCACTGTTTGACCTAAGAATGGACCCTGTCCTGTCATCTAAGAGTTCTTAAACGGTGACCAACAGACCGAGGACAGACATAAATGGACCTCAGTCACATACCCAAGAAGCCAAACACTTAATATTATGTAAACAAAGGAGATGAGCACTTATTTGGGGTTGTCAATGACATCTAGTTAGCTTGGGCTGGGGATGTCCCTGTGTCAGACGACAGCCTGGAAAGCAGAGGCCAGGACCAAGCTCGTCATTATATTTATTCAGAACACTATAAATTGCCAAACACTTTTACATTTCGATCAGATTTGATCTTCAGAGAATTTATAATGATGAGGGAATGGAGGCCATGAGAATTTATGTGGCAAACTGAAGGTACGTCAAGGCCGTGGAAACACAGGTCTGGAGTCGACATGTGGCTTCAGAACCACCTCCTCCTCTCACCTCATGGTCCCCATCCCTCTGTGAGAGAGCTGTGGCCGGGACCTTCACCCTGAGTTCTGGGCACACATGGCTGGTCCCCCTTCAGTGCTTCCCCTGGGTGGCAACTCAAACCCCATCCTTCTGACGCTACTCAAGGCCACTCCCACGGCCCTCCACGGCCCTCCACGGCCTCCCACCTCTGGCGTTCCTGCCTTGCGCAGGCACAGCTAGGAGGGGCTGCACCGGCACCCCTTTCCTTCACCCCCACTTGGATTGTGGAGAGCGACCTCCAGACCCCTTGGGAGCCCGCCCACTCTTGGTCACCCCACCCCTCCCGCCCTGGTCACAGCTTCTCGCTGGGCTCCTCCCCTGCACCCACCCTTGCCCCTCCAGCTCGTCCCCCGGAACATCTTGTAGGATGCAGGTCTGGAGCGCCACTCCCCCACTGACAGCCCCTCCTGGCCTGGGGTCCCATCCCTCTCTGGGGGAAGCCAAGCCAAGTCCCCCAGGCTCACATGTCCCCAGCCCCTCTGCGGGGCCCAACCACAGACGGGAGCATCTGCAATCTCTGCTGGGCCCACTCAGGTCTGGGAGCTGAGCAGAGTTTCTTCATGGAAAGGAGTGGGCATTTGGAGTGTCTGACAAGTGTCATTCCACACACAGAGCCCACATGTGTGCAGGAGCACGCGTGCACACACACACACACACACATTTACCTCAAAGCGGCTTGCTCTGGGTGCGTCAGGCACTGGAACCATTTTCTATGCCAAGCCCCTTTAGTAAAGGGCTCGGAAACTCGCAGAACTATGAAGCCTGCTCTCGCCAGTTATTGTCGGGGGACCACAGCTAGTTCCGGAACTCCTCAGGCGTCCCAGCTACAAAATGATGATGGTACAGCCCATCTCATGCAGATGTCGTGATAGCTGAATGGACCGAGGTGGACAAAATGCCTGGCGCACATTCCCTGCTGATAAAATGTTGAGAAGAGAGTCTTCTGTGAGGGGGAGGAAGGACAGAGTGTTTGCCAGGTGCCTGTCGTGGGCAGCCTGCTCAGGCGCCGGGCGCTCCAGGCGGGCCGCTTCTGTGCGCACATCTGCGTCCCGACGACCAGCAGCAGGACCTGGGCCACGCGTGTCCTCCCACTGACAGAGGTCCTGTGGCTGCCCAGGGTCCCCTCCTGTCACAGCAGGGTCTTGATCCAAACAGGCGCCTGCACCCTGCGGCGTCCCAGGGATGGTGTTTCACAGGGGATCGCTGCTCTTTTCTTTTCCAGGGGATGAACAATCAGTACGCGCGCCGCGAGGTCTTCTGCCGGAACACCTGTCACGAGCTCAAGCGCTTCTGGGAGAGGGAAATTGGCAAGCAGACTTGCTACCGAGAGTCGGAGGAGCATCGACTGGGAAGAAGTGCGCTGAGGAGGTACGGAGCTGTTTGTCTACTTTTAAAATTAACTCATTTTTAAAATAGGTGATATTGTTTAGGGAAGTTGTAGGTTCATGGCAAAATTGAGCAGAAGGTACAAAGAGTCCCCATTTACCCCCTGCCCCCCCATATACACCACTGCCCCACTGCCAACAACTGCACCACAGTGGTGCATTTGTGACAATCAATGAACCCTCAATGACACACCATTATCACCTGGTTTATTTTGTAAAAGCAAAATTGATTTCCCCGGAAGAATGCCAGATGAATATCTTAGAGCAGCAGTCCCCAACGATTTTGCAACCAGGGAGAGGTTTCATGGAAGGATGGGGTGGGACCCGGGCAGGAGAATAGTTTCAGGATGATTCAAGTGCATTATATTTATTGTGCAGCCAGACCTCTCTGCTAATGATCATCTGTATTTGCAGCCACTCCCTGGCGCTAGCATCACCGCCTCAGCTCCGCCTCAGGTCAGCTAGATTCTCATAAAAAGCCACAACCTAGATCCCTCGCATGTGCAGTTCACAGCAGGGTTCCCGCTCCTGTGAGAATCTGATGCTGCTGCTGAGCTGACAGGAGGCGGAGCTCAGACGGTGATGCGAGTGGCGGGAGCAGCTGTAAATACAGAGGAAGCTTCGCTCACCTGCCTGCCGCTCACCTCCTGCTGTGCAGCCCAGCTCCCAACAGGCCACGCACCAGTATTGGTCCACAGCCCGGAAGGTGGGGACCACAGCCTTACAGGACATAATCATTTGAATATTCTATGCTCACAGTCCATTAATTCTTATCTTTTTTTTTTTTTGAGACAGAGTCTCCCTTTGTTGCCCAGGCTAGAGTGAGTGCCGTGGCGTCAGCCTAGCTCACAGCAACCTCAAACTCCTGGGCTCAAGCCATCCTCCTGCCTCAGCCTCCCAAGTAGCTGGGACTGCAGGCATGTGCCACCATGCCCGGCTAATTTTTTGTATATATATTAGTTAGCCAATTAATTTCTTTCTTTCTATTTATAGTAGACACGGGGTCTCGCTCTTGCTCAGGCTGGTTTCGAACTCCTGACCTCGAGCAATCCGCCCGCCTCGGCCTCCCAAAGTGCTAGGATTACAGGCGTGAGCCACCTCGCCCGACCATTAATTCTTATCTTTATAAACTGAAAAAATCTCTCCTTTCTGTCACCATCTAGCCTTTCTAGCACACAAGGGTTACCCTAAATCAGGGAGGAAGGGGGGCAGCAAATGTGCCTGCGAAAAGCAATCAAGCAAAGGTGACAGTGACCAATTCTCAGTGCACGTTTGGGTGAAGACACAGGATGCCCCCGTGGTTCCTAGTGGCGGCCGGCCGGCAGGGGTCTCTCCCTCTGTCCTGCGTCCTCGTTCCGGCTGAGCGAGTCCAAGCAGTGGAGAGTAGTTATGCCTGTGTGCGGAGGAGGGTCGTGGTCACTGTGGAGACGGTGCCAGCTCAGTGCCCTCACACACAGCTGTGGGAAGCCACCGAGGGTGCAGTGAGGGACAGCCTGTCTGGATTTCTCTCCCCTCCAAAGGAGCTGCTCAGCCGGCTGGCTGCTTGCTGAGGCCACAGCTCGTGCACGGCAAGGGACAGTGTGAGCTGACCAGACAGCAGGGCCCATGGCTCATGGCTGCAGGGCTGAGAACATGCCTTAATTCACAGCGAGAAACTCACTGTTCCCTTCCCAAACCCCTTCCTGAGCTTTGGGGAGAACCCAGCCTCTTCCACTTGCAGAGACCTGCTCAGCCCTCTTCCCGGCCACTGTCCTACCTGCCGAAGTGTAGTGCTGGGCGTCGCATCCGGGCATTCCCGGGGAAGTTGAGTTGAGCTGTCAGTCATTTCTTTGATCTCCACCATCTTCCTTTCCCCGGGCCAGGCCCTCAGAGTCCTATACCGCGTGTGTCCCCCTGGGAATTTGCAAAAGGCCTCATGTGGAGTGAAACTGACTGAGGAAGAGGCAGAGACCAAAGGCTCCAAGAGAGGCGCGAGCCAAGGGGTGAACAAAATAGGCTCTGAACCAAATTGTGCAGTTTGTTAAAGCATTTCTACATACATATATACAGTATTTTCTATGCATATAACAAAAGCCTGCAGGGAAATAAACCTTCTGGTTGGTGGGATGGCAGAAGACCTTAACTTGTTTATCCTCCACCCTCTCTTCTCCCTCTTCTGATTTGAGCCAGGTAGCCCAGCTCCAGGGGGCCTCTGCTCTGGTTACCACTCTAGGTTGTTCCGTCACAGAGTGGAAAAGATGGCCCCAGATCACTAGGCTGTTAGAAGGCTTGAATATGAAAATGTACCTAAAGCACCCAGCGTGGCGCTGGGCCAAGGTCAGGGCTCAGGAATAGCAGCTGTCCTCCCTCCTCTCCTCTCCGCGTAATCCAGGATCTGATGCAGTAGCAGCGAAGTGGCAAAGGAAGACTTCGCTTGGAGGAGGAAGGCAAGAGTAAGAGGCAGTGGCAAGAGTGGGCGGGGGCGAGAGCAGACCCCCGCCCCCGCCCGGCTGCGTGGTCCACACCCTGGGTCCCTGGGGTGAGCTCCCAGGTCTCCCTGGGCCACAGTCTCCTCGTTGTTTTTATCATAGAGAGGCAGACACTAGAGAAGTAAGAGAGGTGCTGGGGAGTCACTGCCCTTAGAGCGTGGGCAGAGGGAGCACACGCTTCTTCTTTTTCTTTCAGTGCAGATGAAGCATCTGGGCTCCCAAAGTGCACAGGGTGTGCACGGACGTCCCCCGTTTTGCGATTGGTCAGGGACCCGACACAGATGCTGCCATCTCCCATCTGCCCACTGCGGGGCCTGAGTGCTCCTTGCTGTGGTCCCAGGGGGCTCCCAGCTTCAGCGGGAGCAGCTGAAGCTGGAGCACAGCTGCCTGCAGAGCTGGTGAGAGGCCAGCCCACTCCCAAGTCCGGCTGCCCTGACCCCGTGACGTCTTGCAGGCAAAGGAGAGTCAGGGGAAAAAGGGAGAATGGAGAAGAGCATTCTAGGCAGGAGAAATGACACATGCACATGGCCTGAGGCAAGAGAAGAGCTTGTCACATCTGTGGAACAGAGAAATAGCCATTTTTGCATAATCGTCTGTATTCTCCAAAGTCCCCACTGCAGTGCTGAGCATACACTAGGCGCCCGTGACTGGCTGTATTCGGGACCGTGGACCGGGCTCTCTCTGAGCCAGGACTCTCCCCATTCCCAGCTCCCCTGCCAGGCTGGGTTGTCTCCTCTGCCCCCACCCCAGCAAGTCTCGTCCCTCAGCAGACCCCTTCTCCCGTGCTGGCCCTTGGGTCCCCTCGTCCTCTGGCCTCTGGCTGGGTTCTGTCGACAGTGGAGAGAGGACCGGAGGGTGACTCCACCTGTGTCTTCCCCGCACACTCCCCGCCCGGGGTTCTGTTCTAGCAATGACCTCTCGCCTGCGGGACCACAGCTCCTCTCGGCCGCACTCCTCCACTGCTGCAGGCTGCAGACACAGATGACACGGACAGACAGAAATAAACGGCCGACGTTTGGCGACGTCTAATGAAAGTAAATTGGATCTAAGCAAGGATCATCAGAGTGTCTGCTAACATCAGAAAAAAAAAGAGAGAGAGAGATACAGCCAGAGGCGATGGCCGTCCATCCTCTCGCCCGTGCAGTGTGAAGTAGTCTGTCCGAAGGAAAATGAACCTGAATCTCATCAAGCCTCTAGTTTTACCCTCCCATGAACAGAACATACAGGCCAGGTGCGGGGGCTCACACTTGTAATCTTAGCACTCTGGGAGGCCGAGGCGAGAGGATCGCTCAAGGTCAGGAGTTTGAGACCCCCATCTCTACTAAAAATGGAAAGAAATTAATTGGCCAACTAAAAATATATAGAAAAAATTAGCAGGGCATGGTGGCGCATGCCTGTAGTCCCAGCTACTCGGGAGGCTGAGGCAGAAGGATTGCTTGAGCCCAGGAGTTTGAGGTTGCTGTGAGCTACACTGATGCCATGGCACTCTAGCCCAGGCAACAGAGTGAGACTCTGTCTCAAAAAACAAAACAAAACAGAACGTACAGGAGACAGAGGGATAGGTTAAAGTCACACAGGAATGCAGTCAGCAAAATCCAGACTGCACAAACTCTCCAGAATGATCGGGTTTCCAACAAATTGCAAGGGAAGGGGAAAGATGAGGGAGAACTTACAGATTAAAAGAAATTTAAAAGATACAGCAACAAACAAAAACGTATGTGCTTTATTTGGATCCTGCTTCAACCAATCAAACTGTTAAAAACTGTAAAGCAATCAGGGCATCATGAACTGGTTGAATATTCGACGAGATCGAGTACCTCCGGTTCATTTTTTAAGTGTGATGATGGCAAGGTAGTTTCTTTTTTA
This sequence comes from Mirza zaza, assembly GCA_008750895.1. NCBI lineage: Eukaryota > Metazoa > Chordata > Mammalia > Primates > Cheirogaleidae > Mirza > Mirza zaza. Next base: position 118,081 of record VSMD01046157.1, read on the forward strand.
AAAAGTTCTTATCTTTTAAGGATAAAACAGCTAAATCTAGTTATTCTGTTTAAAATGCAGGGGGGCAGGGTGATGTGGAAAACAAGATTAGCCACGAGTTGCTGAAGCTGAGGGTGGATACTAGGAGTTCTAATCTTCCCTAATAAAGTTTATTTTAGAAATTTTATCTTAAAAAAAAAGAGCACTATTTTCCTTGCTCTTCAACACCTCTTCATAATCCACGTAGTCCCATTAATTTTTTCTGTATATATTTTGAGGCTATTAGCTGCTATGTTTAAAAGTGTAAAATTTTTTCACGGTGAACTGAAACATTTTATCATTAGGCAGTGACTTTCTTTATCCCTTCATTTGAAAGTCTCTTTATTGGCTATTAATATAACCACACAAACTTTGTTTTTATTAATATTTTCCTTATATATCTTTTTCCCTCTTTTTATGTTCAACTTATTTTTATCCTTATCATTTAGGTGCGCCTTTTCTTATCAGCATATAGTTGGATTAGATGTTTTTCCAATCAGACATATTTTAATCATTCATTGCTGAGTTTAGACTCTTTTTATTTATTATAATATAATTGACTGTTTCTACCATCTTAGTTACTCAGAATGCTCTATTTTCCCATTTCTCTGTTCTTTTTTTATTCGTTTCTTACCTTTTGAATTAATATCCATACCTCCTTAATAAGACAGGAACTATGCATATTTCACTAGTTTATTCTCTTCTCTTCATCATTGTCTTCTTCTTACTTTCTTTGGGTTTATTCTTTTGCAGAAAAGTTCCCAATTTTGATGAAGTGTAATTTCGCAAAAAAATTTCTTTTATGGATTTTGCTTTTGGTGTTGTGTATAAGAAATCTTTAGGCTGGGCATGGTGGCTCACACCTGTAATCCTAGCACTCTGGGAGGCCGAGCCGGGAGGATCGTTTTAGCTCAGGACTTTGAGACCAGCCTAAGCAAGAGCGAGACCTTGTCTCTACTAAAAATATAGAAAGAAATTAGCTGGACAACTAAAAATATATAGAGAAAAAATTAGCCAGGCATGGTGGCGCATGCCTGTAGTCCTAGCTACTTGGATGGCTGAGGCAGGAGGATCGCTTAAGCCCAAGAGTTTGAGGTTGCTGTGAGCTAGGCTGACGCCATGGCACTCTAGCCCGGGCAACAGAGTGAGACTCTGTCTCAAAAAAAAAAAAAAAAAAAAAGGAAAACAAAAGAAATCTTTACCTATTCCAGGATTGTAAAGATTACCTACTAGGTTTTATTTCTAGCAGTCTTATCGTTTTAAGTTTTATATTTACATTAATAGTTAATTTTGACTTAATCCTTTAATAAAATGTGAGGTATGGATTATCCAGTGGTTCCAGCACCATCTGTTAAAAAGACTGTCCTTTCTCCACTGTATCACCTTTGCACTTTTGTTGAAAATCAATTACTCACATGTGTGTAGGTCTATTTGGAGGCTCTCCTTCTGTTCCCTTGATTTATTTGTCCATTGGCACCAACTACACACTATTTTGGTTGCTTAGCTTTTTTTTTTTTTTGAGACAGAGTCTTGCTTTGTTGCCCAGGCTAGAGTGAGTGCCGTGGCGTCAGCCTAGCTCACAGCAACCTCAGACTCCTGGGCTCAAGCGATCCTCCTGCCTCAGCCTCCCGAGTAGCTGGGACTACAGGCATGCGCCACTATGCCCGGCTAATTTTTTTTATGTATATATATTAGTTGGCCAATTAATTTCTTTCTATTTTTATAGTAGAGACGGGGTCTCGCTCAGGCTGGTTTTGAACTCCTGACCTTGAGCAATCCGCCCGCCTCGGCCTCCCAGAGTGCTAGGATTACAGGCGTGAGCCACCGCGCCCGGCCGGTTGCTTAGCTTTATAATAATTCTTGAAGTCAGGTAGTGTAAGTCTTACAACCTTTTCTTTTTCAAAGTTGTTTTGGTTATTCTATTAATAGATCCTTTGTATTTCCATATTAATTTTGGAATCAGCTTGTTGATTTCTGTTATTTCAGATAGCATACTGGATTTGATTGAACAGAATTGAATCTATAGATCAATTTGAGGAGAATTGGCATTGTAACAATATTTAGAGTCTCTGATATATGAACACAATATATTTATTTCTCCCTTTATTTAGATTTACTTTAATTTCTTTCAACAATGGTTTGCAGTTTTCAGTATACAGGTTATATATCTTTTGTCAGATTTATTCCTATTTCATATTTGATGTCACCATAATTGATTTTTTAAATTTTAATTTCCGATTGTTTCTTTTTGTGAGACAGAGTCTCACTCTATTGCCTGGGCTAGAGTGTCTTGGCATCAGCCTAGCTCACAGCAACCTCAAACTCCTGGGCTCAGGCAATCCTCCTGCCTCAGCTTCCCGAGTTGCTGGGACTACAGGCATGTGCCACCATGCCCAGTTAATTTTTTCTATACATTTTTAGTTGTCCAGATCATTTCTTTCTATTTTTTTTAGTAGAGATGCGGTCTCCCTCTTGCTCAGGCTGGTCTTGAACTCCTGAGCTCAAACGATCCTCCTGCCTTGGCTCCCAGAATGCTAGGATTACAGGCATGAGCCACTGCACCTAGCCTGTTTCTTTAATTTATGGATTATTTAGAATTGTGTTATTAATTTCAAAATATTTAGGAGATATTCTGTATAGCTTTCTGTTATTGATTCTAACTTAATTATCATGGTCAGAGAATATACTTTGTATAAATTCAATCCCTTTAAATTTATTGAGGCTCGTTTTATAGCCCAGAATATTTTCTATCTTGGTAAATATTCCATGTACATTTGAAAAGAATGTGTGTTCTGCTGCTGTTGTTGGGGGTAATATTCTATAAATGTCAATTGTGTCAAGTTGGTTGATAATGTTCAAGTGTTTTATATACTTATTAATTTTTTGCATACTTGTTTAATTGTTGAAAGATGGGTATTGAAATATCTGACTATAATTGTAGATCTGTCTATTTCTTCTCGCCATTCTGTCACATTTTGCTTCATGTATTTTGAAGCTCTTTACTAGGTTCATAAATGTTTAAGATTGCTATATCCTCCTGATGAATTGACCCTTTTATTACAAAATGACCCTCTTTTTCTTTGGTAATATTTTTTTGCTATGAAATCTGCTTTGTCTGATATAAACCACTCCAGCTTTCTTTGATTAGGGTTAACATGGAATTGTTTTATCCTTTTACTTTTAAGCTATTTGTGTCTTCATATTTAAAGTGGATTTCCTGTAGGCAGCATATATTTTGATACTGCCTTTTTAAATCCAATTTTAGAATTTTTGCATTTTAATTGGATTGTTTACACACCATTAATATTGATTGGTATGATTTGGTTTAATTCTACCATCTTGCTATTGGTTTTCTGTTTCTCTCATCTGTTCTTTATTTCCTTTCTCTTTTTTAAGTAATTTATTTATTTATGTATTTTTTTTTTTTTAGTCAAGGCCTTGTTCTGTTGCCTGGGCTCAAGTGATTCTCCTGCCTCAGCCTCCCAAAGGGCTAGGATTACAGGGATGAGCCACCACATTTGGTCTCCTTTCTCTTTTTCTGCATTCTTTTGGATCAACTGAGTATTTTTATGATTCTATTTTACCTCTTTTGTTGGCTTTTTAAATATATCTCTTTGTTATTTCAGTTGTGGCTTTAGGATTTATAGTATACATCCTTAAATTATCACAGTCTACCTTCAGGTGATATTTTATCATTTCCTGTGTAATATAAGAACCTCACAATGGTAAAATCCCATTTCTCCCCTCCTGGCCTTTGTGTTATTGGACAAAGTACAGCTTTACTTCCACATACGTTATAAATGGCGCAATATATCATTAACAGCTTTGCTTTCAATAGTTGATTGTTTTTTAAAGAGATTTAAATAGTAAGAAAACAATTATTAATATACACCCATGTAGTTGCTTTTCAGGTGCTCTTCATTGCATTGTGTAGGTCCAGATTTCCATCTTGTGTCATTTCCTTCTGCTTCCAGGACTTCCTTGACCATGTCATGTAGTGACAGTCTGATGGTGACGATTTCTTTCAATTTTTGTACATATAAAAAAATCTTTATTTCACCTGTTTTTTCTTTTTTTTATTTCAAAATTTTAAGGGGGTACAGATGTTTTTGTTACATGGATAGCTTTTATAATGCTTTAGTCAGAGCTATTAATGTGCCCATCACCCAAATAGAGTTTATCATACCCATTAAGTAGGTTTTTACACCTCCACACCTCCCACCTCCACCTCCCACCTTCTTAATTTCCAATGATTGTACTTCTCTCTGTGCTCATCAATTAGTTTCAAATTATTAGAGAGTACCTGTGGTGTTAGTTTTTCTATTCTTGAGATACTTCACTTAGGATAATGGTCTCCTGTTCCAACCAAATTGCTGCAAAAGACATTGATTTATTTCTTTTTATGCTGAGCAGTACTCCATGGTACTATATGCCACATTTTGTTAATCCACTCATGTATGATGGGTACTTAGGTTGATTCCACATCTTTGCCATCATTGTGCTGCAATAAACATTCGAGTGCAGGTGTCTTTTTGACAAAAATGACTTTTTATTCACCCCTGTTTTTGAAAGACAGCTTTGGTGTCTATTCTAGATTTACAAGTTTATTCTCCTTGACTTTAAATATAATACATTCTCAAAGGAAAATTCAGAGGGTTAAGATTAGAATAGTTTTAACAGACGTGAGAGACTGTTCGCTCTCACTTATATAAATATAATATACATATTTAAACTTATAAGTCCTCTGCCTACTTTTTAAAACCTGAACACACAGACACACACACACACACACACCCCTTCAGGGAAAAAAACAAAAAAAGTACGGAAGTTTCCCTGAAGCAGTAGCAGCCATGGAGATGAATGCTCCATCTGTCTGTGTTTTGTGTCTATTTTCAGGCTCCGAGAAGAATGGAAGCAGAGGCTAGAAACAAAGCTGAGGCTGCGGAACAATCCAGATGAGACTGAAAAGCGGGCGAATGTTGGCTGAGAGCTTCCTGCTTCATTGACCCAAGGGGATTCAAAATGCTGAGGTCACGCTGCTAGGAGAAGTCAATGCAAATCCCTGAGTCCCTTTGCTGTTCCAGACAGATCTCTCACTATTGTTTCCCCTGCAAATCCTTCCACAGTGCTCAATGGGAGTCCTCTCTGCATGGAGGCCAGGTTACTACCCCAAATGTCTCAAAAGACAAGTATATTTAATGTCAAAGCTCCATGCAACATACTTTATTTCCATATAACTAACTTCTGATTTTGAAATCCAAATATTTTAAACTCTAAGCACACTGGCAGATTCCTGATCTTGATGGTCATACTTTAAATATTGCACTGTAGTTTTGCCCTTCCATTTTACCTAGGAAACATAGTTCTATATAATTCTTTCTCTTGTTTTCTTTTTATGAGAAGAGAAATGCACCTATCTGCAGAAATAGAACTATTGTAAATAGTCATTAAAATGAGATTTGAAAATAAATTGACCTAGTATTCTTTTCTCTTCCTAAAAATTTAATTGGCTTTTTCAAAAACATGTTTACCGAGAGTAGTAACATCGGGATAATGTGAATAAAACTTGGTTGTCTTGCCATGACTGTGCATGTGCTCTTCACTTTATTGCTTTATTTATTTATTTATTTATTGCTTTATTTTTGGGCTCCACGTGTTTGCACTGGTCAGCTCTCTGTCAGCCCAGCCAGAGTGTATCTGGCCACCCCAACAGAGTGTTTGGCACACAGATTCTGGACTTTGAAATGTCACGGTCACTCCCTCGCCATGTCTCAGGTCCGAAAGCACCAGGGGTTTGTGCTTCTGAGAGTGCAAACTGTAACTGGGCCTTGGGTGACAATTTCTAACTAGGGGAAGGGAATTTTTTATAAACATACACATTAGCCTAGGCCTACCCAGGGTCAGGATCATCAATATCGTTGCCTGGGCATTGTAGAACACCACCCTCCCAGGACTTTCTTTAGGGAGTAAGAACATTGGTATCTCAGGGCCTGTATGGCCTTCTAGATGGGGGTAGAGACTCGGCGGAAATCTTGGCTGGTTCCACGCTGATCTCCAGGGAAAAGTGTACGAGCCAGCAGAGTCAGCTCAGAGAGAATGATGAACTTGTGGCCAAAGAGATGGTGAGAGGGAAGATGAGGTTTTGGATTTGGAAAGCCTACTTCCATGGGGAAAAGTTTGATCCCTAGTGTGTTGACAAGTGAAATGGTTTATGACTATTCTGTCCCTGAGAATTAAAGAGGGCATCTGCTGGGAGCAGTAGCTCACACCTGTAATCCCAGTTACTCAGGAGGCCGAGGCTGGAGGATCACTTTAGGCCAGAAGTTCAAGACCAGCCTGAGCGACATAGCGAGAACTTGTCTCTACGAAAGAAAGAAAAGAAAGACAGAAAGAAAAAAGAAAGAAAGAAGAAAAAAATAAAATAAATGATGTCTATCTTTTGAAATACTCAAGCATTGTTGACTTTTTGGGCCTCTATCCTGTTTCAGGCCAAATCTGCATTAAAGAGACTTTTACTGATATGTTTGGGTTACAAATGTTTTAGGTGCTTTTTTGTAAAGTACATAAATACAAGAAGAACAAAATTACTCTGTAAAGACTGATACACAAAGTCAAATTTTTGTGTTCACCTATGTGGATGCAACTCACCACTTTTAAAACCCCAGCAGCATTCTCTTCTAGGAAAAACAAGTCTCTGTGGATCCTGGTAGATGCAAAACACAGGGTTAGTTTGTCCAAGGTCTAAACAGAGACTTGGAGGGTGAGTCAGACCTCGAAGCCCTGCTCTCAGTCCATTCTGCCTCACTGGCGTGGCAACCTCTGAGACATGAATAGTCCTAGCTGCTGCTCCTGGGAAACCCTAACTCCCTGGAGATGAGCAGGCACTGCTTCCTTTCCTCTGATCTCTGGAAGGCTCCCAGGGTAAAGCCCCTGGTGGGTGTGGGGCCAGCTTTGGGAGAGCCTGAGATATGCAGTGGGCGCAGGCTATGAAAGGGGTTGTGGCAGCACCCTCAGGCTTGGGGAACCGGCAGGGCCAGAGGGGCAGGAAGACCCAGGACCCACCTCAGGGTGCCCTGAGGCAGAACCTCAGCTGCCTGGGCATCTGGCGCAGCCCTAGGGACGGGAACAAGGCTCCTATGTTAGGAGACACAAAACATAGCTGTTGAGTGAATGAATGGAGTGTTTGCATATAGCACAAGCACATTGTTTTATGAGAAACTTTTGAATAATAACCCCATTCAAAGCAGGGCTGAGAGGACTAGATAGATGCTGCTGGAGGCTTATTTCCTGTCACTTTTAGCAGAGAGCTAGCTTGGCTTTCTGAGTTAGTCAACATAAAGCACACTGATACCAGTCGCTGAGCCTCAGGGGCGTCTCTTCTTACAAGGCCACTTCCTGGCCAGGAAGCTCTCAGTATTTCATAACTGCACAAATGTTTCCATTTGGTCTAAAGAATGAGGGATTTTACAGGGGGGCGGTGCTTCTGGAACTTTTCCACGATGTGCCCAGTCCAGCCGTGGCGGGCCTAAGCCTAACTCCGGGGTGTGCTTCTCTGCTTGTAGTTTCCCCCCAATAAACATTTTCACCTGCTGTCCTGTGGTGTCACCTGTGGTGACAGGTGGTCCGAGCCCCATGTTCTTGACAGTGGCTTCATTCGGGCCCTCCCAGACCCAGAAGGCTGACTTGGAAGACAGCTCCCGAGTGTTCAGGGGACGTGAGGCAAGCAGAGGGACAGGTACAAAGCAGGCAGGCAGCAAACTGAGGAAGGAACACCGGCGGAGGGAGAGACAGTGCAGCTTTCTGGAAAGACTCTTGCACGGGGTTTAGAAACATGGCCGTTTCTATCAGGAACCTGTCAGGAAGAAGGAGGAGGAGGAGGAAGAGAGGAGGGGCGAGGGAGGCAGTTCAGCAGAGCATGGGTATTAATACTGCAGAGGTCTGGTTACAAAGGTCCTGGCATAGCTGAGACGCCAGACAAGACCGTGAGGCATCCATCTTCTGTCTCCTTATTCGTAAATGGGATATTCCTGCAGCCTGCATCCTGCCTTCCTGTTCTTTTAACCCGTCTATCTCTCATACTGTATATCTCATTTTTCTTTTTTTTTTTTTTGAGACAGAGTCTCACTTTATTGCCCAGGCTAGAGTGAGTGCCGTGGTGTCAGCCTAGCTCACAGCAACCTCAAACTCCTGGGCTCAAGCAATCCTGCTGCCTCAGCCTCCCAAATAGCTGGGACCACAGGCATGTGCCACCATGCCCGGCTAATTTTTTCTATATATATTAGTTGGCCAATTAATTTCTTTCTGTTTATAGTAGAGATGGGGTCTCACTCTTGCTCAGGATGATCTCGAACTCCTGAGCTCAAATGATCCGCCCACCTCGGCCTCCCAGAGAGCTAGGATTACAGGCTTGAGCCACCGCGCCCGGCCTCTCATTTTTCTTAATAATTTGCTATAATATGGACAGGGCAGGTTTTGCATATCTATGTATTTGTGTACACCAAGTGTGTGATTTGAAACCCTTCCCTTATGAATGCGGTAGGATCTAAATAATGATGACCCCTGTTCTTGGGCCTACTGGGAGGTAAGGAAGGGTATTCTTGTCTGTCACATATATTCACATGCCAGACAGAGTGGTGAAGGGCAAACTGGTCACCGGCCCAAAGCACAACCTGAAAGGCCAAATGTTTGCTCTGTGCCTCCAAAGTAAGTGGCTAGGACAGGTGGCTGTGCCCAAAAGGACACAATTCTTCCCATAGGATGTTCTCAGCCAAGCCCTAGAAAGTACATTCATTCATTTATATAAAATAGAACCCTACCATACCTGTTTTTGTCATCCAGCAATTTATCCTAAGCAAATGCATATTTAATGTGCAAATACATTACCATGTTAATGACCTCAAGGTAGTGCAAATCAATGAACTATGATTTATTGACCAGTACTCAAGTATAGAAATGCAACTCTAAATATTCATAGCACGAATGAGCACCCCTGTCCACTTTTCTTTGCATGTTTCTCTGATGAAAAGTCATTCTTAGAATGCAAATGTTAGGTAGGCCAAAGCATCTGGAAATCATTAGAGCTTTTGAAACTATTGAAAAGCGCCCAGCAAAAGTGAACCGATTTGCCTTCCCAGAAGTCTTAGATGAGCTGTGTGTACAGTCCACACGCATTTCCAGAGCTGTGCATTAGCATTCTTTGTACCCTTAGCAAATGTGATAAGTGAACAGTTATACTGGATGGTTCAAATGTTGATTTCCTTACATAACTGTAACAATGCTCCTATTTCCTTTGTCATCCACTTTTATACACACTATTGTCATTGCTTGTAGTGCCCATTTGTCTTTTTCTATGGTGAAAATTTTTGCCTTTGATATGTGATAGCTTTCTAAAATTACATTAATATTTTATCTGTAATAGTGTCAAAAACATTTCCCAATAATTTTTAATTTTAATTTAATTCATGGAAATTTTGCTATGAAATTATCCCTTTTTACGTTGTCAAATCTTTTATTTTGTCATTCTTTTACTTGCATTTTCTGAATTTGTTGTCATGGCTCCAACACTCAAGGTTTACAGAAATATTTATTGGTATATTTTAATACCTTTTGTTATAGTTTTGTTATGTTGAATGCATTAATATTTTGAGGTTACTTTGGGAATGTACAACATACAAATAATAAGTTGAATTTTAATTTTCAAATTTTTTTTTTAATTTGCTTGGAAATTCCTTGTATGTTATGATTGGTCTTAGATAAACCAGACGTGTTTATTATATGTAATCTCCACACCCAGGAAAGTGGATTGTATCTCCAAGTTTTTGAGGCTTCTTTTATATTCATCAATAAAAATGAGAAATTTCCATCACATATATCCTGCACATTTTGTTATGTTTACTTGCAAGACATTCCAGATATTTTGCCAGTGTATCTTCATAATTAAGTAGTTATTTAATAGGAAACAGCTAACTGAACTTTGTGATTAGTTCTAATCATTTTTCTCATGTTTTGCCTTTGTGTCTGTAACAATAATATTTGCTCTCTCCATTACTTTCTTTTTATTCTGTCATCCTATCCCAGGTTAAAATGGTGTTAAATAACTAGAGTGAAAATAGATTTATTTCATTCCTTGTTCTGATGGATTTCTTCTTGTGCAGTGATTCTTAAACTTCTCAACTCTAAACTTCCTTCTAAGAATATTAAGCTGGGCTGGCTTTTTATCGGACCTGAATATAAACAGAGGAATTTTTATCACATAAAAGTGAATAAAACTCTGTGTCACTTGTCCAGTATTTATCTAAGGGCAGGGAAAGGACTGCTACACAGAGAGAACTTAATGGGGGTGGGGAAAAATAGAAGTTTTACATAAACTTGGGATAGGGAAAAATATTTCAGTTTTACATAAATGAGTCCATTGTATTCAATAAATTAGCTTCTTGTTTCATAATAAAACAGTCAGTGTTGTCAAATGGCCAAGATTATAATTCCTGGAGAAAGACGACTTGACTTTAGCTCCAGGACTACAAGTTAAATAAACTCTAAGGCAATTAATGTTTTGAATGGGGATAATATTAATCCCTAGTGGGCAGGATATTGTGAGGATTAAATTAAATGAGACAATTCTCATAAAGCACTAAATTCAATTCCTGGCGCTTAGTAAGCACTTGATGAAGCCTTGTTATTGCTGCTGTCGTCACTCTCATTAGTAGCATCATCATCACGATAACAGAATTAGAACACTGTGCATCTCTCAACACAGTCTGGGGCATTTTATATTGTACAAGAATTAGCTGAAATTTGTCTGTAAAATCATGTGGAGCTAAGATTTAAAATTTAGTTTCTTGAAAACTCCCTTGATTTCTTTAGTGGCTACTAAATTTTTTAATTATCTTCTTTGTCCATAGTTTGCTAGCCTTTCTAATTGAATAATGAAATTACCATCATTATTAATTTATGACTTTCCCACTGAAATTGACTCTTAAGCATTAGTTTTTTCTCTTTGGCGTACTCACATCAACCTCTTGTCAATATTTCAGCTGTTTCATAAAGATCAATTTTAGCAATTTTAAAAAGCAATTTAGGATGCTTTGACATCCTGACATTTAAAGGCCCATCATTAAATCAAACCCGAGAGTGGTAAACACTGCCTTTTTTTGTTGTTTTTTTGAGACAGAATCTCGCTTTGTTGCCCAGGCTAGAGTGAGTGCCATGGCGTCAGCCTAGCTCACAGCAACCTCAAACTCCTGGGCTCAAGCAATCCTTCTGCCTCAGCCTCCCGAGTAGCTGGGACTACAGGCATGTGCCACCATGCCCAGATAATTTTTTCTATGTATGTTATTTGGCCAATTAATTTCTTTCCATTTATAGTAGAGACGGGGGTCTCACTCTTGCTCAGGCTGGTTTCGAACTCCTGACCTTGAGCGATCCACCCGCCTCAGCCTCCCAGAGTGCTAGGATTGCAGGCATGAGCCACTGCACCCGGCCAACACTACCTTTATTCTCAATCACAGCACAGAGAACAAACTTGGGACCTTCCTGAGCGTGGGTATCCCATTTCCATCAGGACCTCATCCAGTATCAAGGAAGTCGTTAGTTACCATTTGCTAATTAGTATAATTCACTAATTGAGTTGTCTGTGTCGTAATCTCTTTAACTGTGCCTTTGGAGACAAGCCCTTCAATTGTGCCCTAAGAAATAATCCCAAAGCCCTTGCAGAGATACCTACCTCCAAGCTATGCTCCCCATGCAGGTGGATACACAGACTACGTGCACATGTTAGCCTGTATACTTGCTCTTGAGGAGCTCAGCAAGAGCTCTCTTCGGCTACCCGACATGGTTCCAGGATTTCATGTCTACAATGTACACCACAGTGATCAGAAATCCTTGATGGTGCCCTGGTGCAGTTGTCAAGACGGAATCGGACCGTCCCCGATTTCACTTACGAGAAGCAAAACAAGGCCATGCTCATCATTATAGGAATCACTCCAGCATTTTCTGCTCAGATTGAGATGCTTTTGGAACTCTACAACTTCCCACGGGTGAAGACGACGGGGGATGTGAAGGGGCAGAGATTTTGTGTTAGCTCAGGTCCACGGAGGAGGAGATACAAGAAGACAGGTTTAGAGACGCGAGAAGTATGTTAGGGAGGGAGCAGGAAGAGGTGCGGAAGACCACAAGGCAGGGGTGACACCCGTGGAAGGGTGAAGGAAGCAGGAAGATGAGGGAGGAAGCGTCTCCCCAGTCTCAGTGCAGTTCCAAGAGGGGTCCAGCCAGGCTATGAGGAGCCTCGAGCCAAAGCCACCCACTGGCGGAGACCCACGTCTCATCAGAATGGGCCTGCGTTGCCCGGTCGGCGGCTGGTGCAGCCCACGGGAAGCGCGGCCCTGGTGTGAGCGTGGCGCTGGATTCAGAGGAGAAGCAGCTGGAGCCATCATTCACCCAGGCCCCACGCAGCAGGACATCGAGCAGCTCATTTTCAGGGCCGACACAGTCCACCCCTTATGACACGTGGATCTGCTTCTCCATGGAGGCTTGGGAGCAGCTTCTCCAGGGATGCCACAAGCTTTTTTTTCTGAAGGACAAGTCAGAAGAGGGCGCTTAGCAGGACAACTAGAGGCCCTGCTGCCGTAGCTGGTCTCGGGGCTGTCATGGTGCCCATCTGCTCCTTCATCCTCTGCTAATTCGAGATTCCCTTCCCTCTCAGCTACCCCTCAGCTGGTCTGTGCGGCTAGCCTGCTGAAATGATTCAATCCTTCATTCCTGAGGGGTCTGAGCCCTTAGTAATGCACTTTCTTCAGCTGGTGTTGATGATGATTCCATTCCCGCTTACAGCGGGGCAAGGAAGTACCAGGCGCTGTCCACGCGGGTCACTCGGCTCCCACTGGTATTCCTCCCTGTCCCCTCATGTAAAAGCAGCCCAAGCTCTTGCAGGGTCAGTGACCCCTAACAAGATGGCGACTCCTCTCACCTGCTGGGCCCTAGACTCAAGGAGTCCAAAGTGCCCTGGTGGCAGACCTAACTTGTTTTTAATGAGACCCTGCTGTATCCTCTGCCAATAGCGGTAATTTTGGTCCCGATTTAGGGACCAAAAACTTCAGACCTGCAGAGCCCAGAGTTGCAAGAATGGGAAGCACAAATCCCCCAGTGGATCACTGGAAGTGACGGAAAGTGGGGACACTTCTGCTTCCAGCCCTTGGAACACCCCCAGACCTTGTATTCTTCCTGTTAGGGTCACAGTACTGTAGAGAAATTTCTAATTTAATGGATATAATGCATCCTTGGGGATGGCACCCCATCCTGTCAGAGTGTCCCCTCTGAGCTGATGCATTCACTGTCCCAGCTTTCTGAGAGGTCAGCTGCTTCTGAATGCTGTGGTCTGTGTGGTCGAGGGCCTGCCCGCACCTCAGTGTGAGGTTGGGCTCCCTGTTCAGATGCTGTCGCGTGTGGGATTCCACGCCTGCGAGTAAGGCATAACCCCCAAATACCTACCGGGGCTGCCTGAGACTCTGCAGGTGGGAAATGTAAACCCACATCTGGAGTAGCTATCCATTGTCTTGGGAACAAACCACTGGCCCTTCCAAGATGGAAGGGACCCAATCTAGTCAACTCGCCACCAAGTGGCCGACTGGTCTCATGGAGGAACAGTGTCCTTGCAACCGTTCAGTGCTGCTCTCTGTTGCCAGCAGGCTGGATATTCAGAGGCAGCAGTAACTAGATGCCTTGAAAAGTCAGAGGCCCGGCATTGACCCACACGTCATCTCCATCTCTACACTATGGCGACTTCCTCCAAGTGCCTATTGTGCCAGTTAAAGAGAGGCTGATGACAAAAGCTGGCTAATGTCAAGTGTTCCCACCATTTATCTCCTTGGTTAGTCAATTCCTCTTCCATGGCGAGAGCTTTCTGGTGGACATTGACATTTGATGCAAATATCTCCACCCTTTTTGCTACTCCCATATGTCAGCCCACATGCCTATCCCCCAGACCCTCTGATATCTCATCTTCCAATCCTTTTTATGTCAGGCCCCTCCCTGGTCAGCCAGCCATGCCACCATTCATTGCCTAGGAATCGATACATATTCTCACTTCAGGTCACTTCTCCTACCACACCAAGTGAGTCACCCAGGTGTGCTGCTGAAAGCAACTCCCAGTGGAGAGCCATCCCCTCTCCACTGTCTTTCAAGGCCACCCCTGAATGTGACTGTAATGCAGCCACCACCCAGTTCAGCTTGATCACATATTTCAAAATGACTCATCTGTAAATCTCCCTTCAGCCTTTTCCCTCTTTCGTTTTCCTCCAGCTGGTCATGGGAGCTCCCCCATCAGACCACATGGCCCAAATTGCAGGACTGCCTGGACCGTCACCTGGACCTGCTGTCAAGCCCCATCTGCTCTGGGTCTTGCTCCAGGCTTTCACCTCCTGTGTTACCAGCTATAGGAATGGAGCAATATTCCTAGGTACACAATGTGTAGCCACCGGAAACAAAAGAGGACTACGAGATGCTGTGCTTCCTTCCTGTGGTAGGAGATGAGTCATTTCCCAGTATTCCCAGACCACGGGACACCAAAAATCTTCACTGAAGTTGCAGGTCTCTGAATACCCATAGTGTTTATCTTTCATCCTCTGGAACTAATGTGTCTTAAGGTGTCCAGCACATGAGCCCTCTTTTGTTTGTTCTGTCTGATCAGCACGATGTCATCACTGCAATGAATTCAATGAGATGCTCAGTGGAATGCCCAGACAATCCAGATCTCTTCCCACTATATCATGACAAAATGTGGAAGAGTAAACATAGCTGTGAGGCAAAACTACAAGTGAATATTATTGTCTAGTCCACATAAATGCAAATTGTTTTTGATGCTTTTTTATAATTGGAAAGAAAAAGAATAAATGTGCCAAATTAAGAACCACATATGCCATGGACATGAAGCCTTATTAATCTGCTCTAGAAATGGTTTCACATTTGACGCAGTAGCCGTGATCAGAGCTACTAGCTGATTGAGTTTGTAGTAGTCTATGTCTTCAAGATCCATTCAGTTTCTGCAGGGGCCAGACTGGTGAATTAAATGGAGATATGACAGGGAATACCACCCAGCAAGCTTTTAGGTCTTTAATGGTGGCACCAATTGGCGCTGACTTAAGGATGCAATCTTTTCTTATTTTCTGTCTTAGCTGGGGGGACAGTTTTAGAGGTTTCCATTTGGCCTTTCCCATGATGATAGCTCTTACTCCACAGGCCAAGGACCTGATATGGTAATTATGCCAACTGTGAAGTAGATCGATTCCAATTATATCCTCATGAACTGTAGAAATGACCACTGGGTGGGTCTCCAGATCTATAAACTGGACTTCATTTACTGAAGCCAGGACTTCATTTCTTACCTAGACCTCATAAGTCCCCACTCTAACAGAAAGACCAGATACTTTGAGTCTTTGGGTGTTAATATCAACTGAGACCCTGTGTTCAGTAGCCCCCAAGATGTCTGGAGATTCCCTTTTCTCCAATATACAGCCACACAAGAAAATGGCTCTATGTCCCTTTGAGAAGAACTGGGGCAGTCATGCACTTGCTGCAGTATACATGATCCTTCCTCCTACGGATTCAGCCACCTCTTCAGTCGATGGGATCTGGATCTGAAAATTATCTATTTTTTTTTTCAGTTCTCTAAAAACTTCCCTAGTCATGAATTTGGCTTATATCCTGGGATCTTTGCCAGAGTGTTAAATCTCCTGTTTCAAGATAGTTCCTCCAAGTCAATGAATTCTTTCTTATCCAATCTACATTCCAAGCTTCTTGATCAAGCACACTCAAAATCCAATACCCGTGATCTGCCCCTGGTGCCAGCCAGTTACGTGCTAACTAATTCTTTCAATTACTTTGATGTATAATTTCTTTCCTCCCTTATCAAAGACCCACTACATCTCCAGTCAGGTTATTCTAGGATTTAACACTAGTCATTGGACTGGCAACCGGGAGAGAAAGTAGGATAGATGCATAGGAAGACACCTATTGTCTTGTTGGGGAGAGGGATCTTTATTATCTCCCAGCATAAGGGGAAGTGGGAGGTGCTACCTCTTACTACCGCCCCCTCTGCAAGCTCTAACTGTTCGGGCACAGAGTGGGATGGGGTGGACTAGTCTTCAGGACTGGCATCCTCGAGGACATTCATCCAGGTATCACCATCCCATATTTCAGAGATTTCCTAGCCAAAGCCCTGACCTTAGTGTAAGAGAGATGCTTTTGCAGTCAAACATCTCTGGATATCTATGGCTCTAAACTATCAGACTCCTGGTCTGCCACTTAGCTGTGTCTGGTGTTCCACTGCAGGAGATAGGTGGCTTCTTTGTAAGCTGGTAAACATGTCCCCTAACTCTGACATTAAGCCTTTTACTGCTGGTTAATGGCACTTGGTTTCTTGTAATCCCTGTATGTGGTATCAATACAACACAGCAGTAACTACATGACGCCTGTCTTCATAGGCATTTTCCCCTATATATCAACCTGAAAGGCTCCCTTTAGTGTTTCTTGTAAGGCAAGTCTACTAGCAATGTACTCCCGCAACTCTTTTTTTTTTTTTTTTTGAGACAGAGTCTCACTCTGTCACCCTGGATAGAGGGCAGTGGCATTACAATAACTCCCTGCAACCTCAAACTCCTGGGCTCAAATGATCCTCCAGCCTCCCAAGTAACTGGGACTACAGGTGCACGCCACTGCGCCTGGGTAATTTTTCTATTTTTAGTAGAGACAGGATCTTGCTTTCGCTGGGACTGCTCTTGAACTCCTGATCTCAAGTGATTATCCTGCCTTGGCCTCCTAGAGTGCTAGGATTATAGGCGTGAGCCATCATGTACAACCTCTCAGCTTTTGTTTATCTGGAAATATCTTAATTTCTCCTTTATTTTTGAAAGATAGTTTTGTCAGATACAGAATTCTTGACTGATACATCTTTTTTCCTTTTAATACTTTAAATATGTCATTCCACTACTTTCTGTTTGCCATGGTTTCTGATGAGAAATTTGCTGTTAATCTCATTGAGGATCTCTTGTATACAACAAGCCACTTCTCTCTTATTGCTTTCAAGATTCTCTCTTTGGCTTTGGCTTTACTCAGTTTGATTATACTGGATCTCAGCATGGATCCCTTTGAGCGTACATTACTTGGGGTTCATTGAGCATCGTGGGTTTGTACATTTATGTCTTTCATCATATTTAGGAAATTTTGACCAATTATTTTTTCAAATATTCTTTCCTCCCCTTTTTTTCTTTTCTTTCTGGGACTCTCATAATGTATATGTTGGTATGCTAGATTTTGTCTCATGAGTCCCTTAGGCTCTGCTCATTTTTCTTCATTATTTTTTTCATTTTGCTTCTCAAACTGATTAATTTCATTTGTCCCATATTCAAGATCACTGATTCTTTCTTCTGCCTCCTCAAATCTGCTGTTGAAACCCTCCAGCAAATTTTTTGAAATTTTTCGAGGTTTTTCCAGCAAAACCTCCAGCTATTGTACTTTTCAGCTCCAGAATTTCTATTTGGTTTCTTTTTATTATTTCTGTCTTTTTAGTGATATTCTTTATTTGCTCATACACCATCTCCCGGTTTTCTTTAGCACTTTGAGCATATTTAAGACAATTGATTTAAAGTCCAATATTTGGTCTTCCTCAGGGACAGGTTCTATTTCTTTTTCTTTTCTTTTCTTTTTCCTGTAAATGAACCATACTTTCCTGCTCTTTGTGTACCTTGTAATTTTTGGTCAAAAACTGATCATTTTGAATATTATAAGGTAGCAACTCTGAAAATCATGTTCTCTCCCTCCCCAGAGCTTGATGGTATTGATGGATGAGGACTGCAGTCATCTGTTTGTTTAATTACTTTGCCAAACTATTTTTTAAGGACCAGATTTCTTGTCATGTGTGATCACAGAAATCTCTGTTTCATTATCTCAGTAGTCAACCATTGACTTAATACAGATTCCTTAAATGCCTGGAGCCAAAACATCTATAGAAATCTCTCTCAGTCTTTGCAGAATGGCTTTGAGATAGACTGGTCCTTTAACTCTAAGCCAGGACTCCTACAACTCTCCTTTATGTCTTCATCATCTACTTGCATAGAGGCCAAATGACAGCCAAAGGTGTGATTTAGGAGTTAGTATCCTCTCAGGTCTTTCCTAGGCATGCATCTGCCCCTGGTCATGCTCATTACACCCAGGATTCCCCAGCACACTGGATAATCCTTCAAACCCCTAATCACCCAAGAACCTTCCCTCTGAAGCTCTTCCTTCCAAGACTCTACAGTCTACCTCTCTTTGCCCCACCTGCCACTCCCTGTCCTATGGATAATACATGGACATTATTATATTACCCATATATTATATATTACCCATTATGTCTGTGGGTAATATATGTCTTCAAATGCTTTTGGCAGACAAACACCTGGAGAGCCTGCCTGAGAGGAGTAAAACAAAGGTCAGTCTCTGCCAGATAAGTCAAAATCACAACCACAATTTTTTTAACAAGATCTTCATTGCCCCTACCCCCACCCCAACCAGGAGGCTGCAGCAGGAATGTGGGCCACCATTCCCATGGCTGCTGCTGAGCTGGGGGGTGGGAGACAGCTGGCACTTAAGTAAAAATGCCACAACACTCTGTTACAAAAATTTAGCAGCTTCTTTCTTCATGAAGCACTCTCCTGAGTATTGTAAGTTTTTGATTAGATTCCAGAGTTCAGAAAAGTTGGTTCTGACAATTTTTGCCAGCTTAATAGTTGCTGCACTGAACAGACCAATTCTTGGCGCTCCCTATTCCACCATTTTCATGTTGTTTCCTCACATATTTCACATTCTTGAGCCATCACAGTGCTCTGTTCCACCAGGATGTCTGTCAGGTCACCACTAGTGAAATCTTTAGCAGCAAAACCTTTTCCCAGGCATTGCCTGTGCCCTCTTACCACTGAGAATGGCATCTTCCCTGCCTACCAGAAGGTGAGTGCGCCAGTCCCAAATCCCCACCTTACTACCTGCTTTCTAGACATTAATTGGGGTCCACCAAGAAGCAGATATGAAGATGGGATTAAACACAAAAGAAATTTAGGGAGAGGAGGGAACAGAAGAAGGTGGTTTTAGAACACATGAGACTACACTGGACCACAATGAAGATCTAAAACCGGTTGGACAGGAGAAAGGAGGGAAGAAAGTGTGCTTATTCTGCAGCACAGTTGTAAGAAACATTCACTCAGAGAGATGGGAAGTCCTCAAGCCAAAATCACCCACCGCATGAGTCCTGTGTCACCAGCCTGGGCCTAGCTTGCCACCCCTGCCAAGCCCAGTGATCGCCTGGAAGCAGCCCACATGACGCACGACCTCAGCAGGACTGGAGGGGTGAATTCAGGGGCCAGTAGGGAGGCCATCAGTTGAGAAGTTTCTCCACAAGAGATCTCAGCAATGAAGGTTTGGTACCATCTCAGATTGAAAGGTCTCTTTTTCAACTCTTGCCAGAACAACAAAGTCATGAAGAATGGCCTTATGCCTCTTTCAAAGTGGACAGCTAAGTTGCACAGCTTTCTTGGTCTGGTGGGTATTTTTTGAAGTGCAGAGAAGTTAAGTATTGAGCTTTAGGATGAAGGCACCATGCAGCTGAATTAAGCCTCGGGCATTTCTGAAAACTATGTTTGTAAAAAATTGCTTTACTGAGGTCTTTTAGAAGGCTGATGAAAAATAAAACGTGGAATGGGAAAACATCTTCTTCATCCCATTCTTCTTATTTTAATTAAAAATGCTGAATATCCATTGTGGGTTTTCCCCTGGTAACAGAATTTTGGATGTTTATGATGTAAATTTCACATTGTTCTCCACTGAATTATTTTTCCTACTCCAAAAAATGGATTTTGCTTTCCTGTTACATTCAGATGACATGTGGGCCTTCTGATCTTCTGAGTGAAAAAAGCCAGTTTTCATCTGTCTGTCACATGGTCCCAGGGAGGCATCTCTGGCTATAAGCATGGTATTGTCACTGCCGCACCTTGGCTGGACCTTGGCTGGCTCCTCTGGGAGCTGAGAGAAGTGACCAGAGGAGCTAACTGCATGGCCTTTATAAAGAAGACACCTATTGGCCGGGTGCGGTGGCTCATGCCTGTAATCCTAGCTCTCTGGGAGGCCAAGGCGGGTGGATCGTTCAAGTTCAGGAGTTCGAAACCAACCTGAGCAAGAGTGAGACCCCGTCTCTACTATAAATAGAAAGAAATTAATTGGCCAACTAATATATATGGAAAAAATTAGCCGGGCACGGTGGCACATGCCTGTAGTCCCAGCTACTCAGGAGGCTGAGGCAGCAGGATCACTTGAGCCTAGGAGTTTGAGGTTGCTGTGAGCTAGGCTGACGCCATGGCACTCACTCTGGCCTGGGCAACAAAGTGAGACTCTGTCTCAAAAAAAAAAAAAAAAAAAGAAGAAGAAGAAGAAGATACCAGAAAATGGCGGATGAGAAACACCGCCAGACAGAGTGTCTCTGAAGAAAAGACAGATTCTAGAAGAAATTAGAAGAAAGAAGCAAGAAGACGAGCCTACATCGGATGAGGGTCGGCAGGAGGAGTACCTGAGACCACAGGAGACTCCACGGGAGGAGGTCGCGGAGGAGAACTGGAAGCTGGGACCCCCGGAGCAGCCCGGAGAACAGCGGGAAGGGGAGGTGGATCTGCCGTTTCCCCTCCCCTGCATCCCGGACTGCTGGTGGGCTCCCCAGCAAGCAGAGAGACCTGTGACAACCGCTGCCAGTGAGCAGTAAGCCAGTAGCGGACACGGCACCAGGCTCCCAACTCCCTCGGGGCACCTCCGTGTGCACAGACCCGAGCCGCGCGGCAGACGCCATATTGCCTCCTCCTCCCCTCCCCCAACCCTACCCGCGGCTGCCCAGAGAGACAGAGAGACAATATAGCCACCAGCCGGAGGCACCTCCAGGGAACGGGACCTTCCCTTTTGGGACTCTACAATAGCTGACTAAGGGGAACTCAGACTGTGAGCTCTCTGCCCGCCAGCCCTACCAGGTGCTGCTGGCACGGTGATCCCAGGAGAACCGGGCAGAGCCTGAGGTTGAGAGACATAGACCCAGCTTGGGCTCCCTGTGGGTGAATTGGGACAGGCACTCGTCTCCCTTGGTGGGACAAAGTTTGAACTCTGGGACCCAGAGGTCAGACCTGCAGACCACATCCCATGCACCGAGGCCTCGCATTGCCCGGGGCACAGAAGGGATATACGTGAACAGCCTGCTGAGGTGTGTGTGCCTTCAGGGGCACATCAGCGTCCTAGAGGGCAACCCTCCCC